>VZTO01027897.1:57435-91236 GCA_013400615.1 Syrrhaptes paradoxus
CACTGCCACCCTCCCCACGGCACTGCCACCCTCCCCACGGCACTGCCACCCTCCCCATGTCACCCCACGGCGGCACCGGCCCTGGCCCCGCCCCCGCGGCTCTGTCTCCGCCCTCTAAGCCCCGACCACGCCCCCCCACCAATGACCACGCCCCTCCGCGTCTCTGCCCGCCCCCTGTGGGCGGTACTCCATGTGCCAGACCCGCCCCCTATGGGCGGTGCTCCCGCTGCCGGCCGCGCCCCTCCTCTGGTGACGCGGTTTGTCCGCTCTCGGCGCCCGTAGCGGCCGGTGGCGGCGGGGCCGGTGGCGGCCATGGCGGAGCCCGGCGGGAGCCGCCCGATCACCATCAGCGACGTGCAGCAGCTGGTGAAGCGGAAGGACGAGATCGAGGCGCAGATCAAGGCCTGCTACGAGCTGCTGGAGGGGGTCGGTGCGGCGGGGCGGGGGGGGCTCGGTCCGCGGGGCCGGTTGGCGGGCTGACGGCCGCCTCTCCCCTCACAGCAAAAGGGCGTCGGGATGAACGAGCCGCTGGTGGACGCCGAGGGCTTCCCCCGCGACGACATCGACCTCTACCAAGTGCGCACCGCCCGGCACAACATCATCTGTGAGTGCGGCGGGGGCCGGGGCCCCGGTGCTGTGAGCGGCCGCTGCCGGGCCTCGGACACCGGCCCGGGTGCCCCAGCGGGCCAGGGCCTCACACGGGAGAGGGCGGTGGGGAGGGGATCTGAGGGGGAAATCCTGCCCTGGGCCGGGGTGAGGCAGTGGCCCAGGTTGCCCAGAGAAGCTGTGGATGCCCCATCCCTGGAGGGGTTCAAGGCCAGGCTGGATGAGGCTTTGGGCAACCTGGGCTAGTGGGAGGTGTCCCTGCCCATGGCGGGGGTGGCACTGGGTGGGATTTAGGGTCCCTTCCAGCCCAAACCCTCCTGTGAGGCAGGGCTTCGGTGGTTGCTCCTGGAGACAGATGTCCTGACAGCAGATGTCCCCTCCTCCTCCCTCCCCGCAGCTTTTTCTGTCCCGTGGGGTGGGACATCCCCGCGGTCAGTCCGGGTCAGCTGTCCTGTCCCCTCCCGGGGTCCTGCCCACCCCTGGGGGTGCTGGGGGGACAGCCCTGGGGGGGTGAGCGCAGAGCCCAGGTGGTACCGGACGGGCTGCTGTGGGGAGTTAACTCAGTTCCAGCCAGGCCCCATACATCTTCAAAACCTGAAACACGGGGTGCGCAGCGTTTGGTTTTCCGTTCTTTCGCTCTGTGCTTGTATCAATGGGGGTTGGCTGTGGCAGGACAGCGCTTTTGTCCGCGTGTTGTAGTGTTGTTGGAATTCTGCTTCTGCTGTGGAGGCATTTGGGATTCATGGGATACAGCAGAGCCTTTGATGGTGTTGCAGAATAAGGTTTGGGTGAAAAAATAGTTTGGTGTTTCTCTCTTCCTCCAGCTTACCCCATGCTCTGGGGATGGCTTTGTCTGTACCGGCAGAACAGTACATGACTTGATGGAAAAAAGGCTTCAGCTGCTCAATGATTTCTAGCTGATTGTGGGCCTCTGAGCCCGGCTTCCTTGCGTGTTTACTGAAGTGTGTAGGGTGGTTTTCTCTGTGTCTGACTTGTACTGATAAACATCTGCCGGGCTGTGTGGGCAGGGCTGGCCCCGGGGCCTGGCAGATGCACCAGCAGAAGGTCGTTGCCACCCACAGCCGGGATCCCAGACACCCAGAATTGTCTGAACGGTTCAGAGAAAAGCCTGTGCTGAGAAAGAACAATGTAACCTGCTCCTGCTCCCATGTGTTAATGGTGTCACCCCCAGGTTTGCAGAACGATCACAAGGCGCTGATGAAGCAGGTGGAGGAAGCCCTTCACCAGCTGCACGCCCGGGAGAAGGAGAAGCACGCCAGGGACGAGGCGGAGGCCTTGGCCGAGGCCATGAGCCAGAACCAGAGCCTGCTGCAGGCTTTTGCCAAAGTGAACGCGGTGACTCCGGGATCTCCTGCGAGTATCTCGGTAAGTTGATGCGGTCTGACAGCCCCTGGGGAAGGGCTGCTTCTGGACCCAGAGTGAAAACATAGCGGATGGCTTTCCCTGTCTCGTGGGAATAAGTTGGGGGTTTAATTAGGGGTCCCTCCCCTTTTTTTTTTTTTTTTTCCTTTTTGTTTTGGCTCCCCTAGATGTCCTGTGAATAGACTAATTACTGCACAGAATGAGATGAAAACTCTTTTCTCAGCTGTATTATTGCTTCACACAGCTCATACCAGGACTCACAGACTGTCCTAGCCTCAGTAGTTCTCTTACCATAAAAAAGGCCAGAGGAACGAGTGCTTGCTTCTTTCTGCAGACATGGGGAGGGTGTAATGTAGTTTCATTGCTTGAACAGTGAGAAGAGCGTGGCTGGGTGAAGGGTGGTGCCACTGCAGGCAGGCAGGTGTTCCCGGTCCTTAGAGCAGGCCGGTGCTCAGCTCCCTTCTCTCTCTGTCCAGGGGCTTCAGGTTGATGATGAGATTGTGGAGTTTGGTTCTGTCAATGTCAACAACTTCCAGAACCTGCAGAACATCGCCACGGTGGTGCAGCACAGCGAAGGGGTGAGCTCATTTCTGCATTCCCTTGCCTGTCTCTGTTAGCTACAGCCTCTTCGATGGAACCTGGATCTCTCGGGTCGTCGTTTCCGTGTCAGAAACAGCGTCAGATTCAGTCTGTGCTGTTGTGACCTTATTCTCCCACGGCATTGAGGTAATTTCTGCTGGCTAGAGGAGAGCTAAGAGGTGTGTGCTCCTTGCTGTGAGCATCATGCTGTCTGCTCTCCCCTGGGTGTCCCTGCAGCAGGCTGCATGGCTCTGCCGCCCCTGTGGACGGGCCAAGGCAGCTGCCACAGCCGTCAGGCGCTTTGCGGTGGGAGTGAGAGATTTCCTGGAGATGCCTTCACACCAAATACTCTTCCTTCACATCTATGGGTGCTGCTGAGGAGCTCCCCGGGGCCTAAGGCTCTTCTGGTGCTTCAGCAAAAGAAGGGAGAAGAGAATTGACTTGGTGAAGGAAAGTCACCATTTTCTTTTAATTATTTTCTTCTCCCCTTTCAGAGACCCCTGAGTGTGACTGTGATCCGCGGCGGCAAGAAAGTGCACGTGGGGCTGACTCCAAAGCGCTGGGCCGGGAAGGGCCTCCTGGGGTAAGCTGCTGTTTCACGTCCCAGACGGACGAGGCTTTCACCCAGCTCGGAGCGTGTTTCCTGCAGCCGGGCCAGCTCCGTGCTTTGCTCTAGGTGTGTGCGGCTGCCTGCTCTGGCAGAATTCACTGGCGGGTGCCCCCCGGAGCTGGAGGCTGGTGGTTTGGCAGAGCTAAAGAGAGGGGAGGCGAGTTGTACCAAACGTGAGCACAGGGTGGAAGGTTTCACGGCAAGTTTGTCCCGTAGATGAAGCCAATGGAGGAGGGTTGTGGTGGGTCTGATTCACGCTGTGTCTGATCATCTGTGCTGGTTTGAGATCTGAGGCTTTAATGATTCCTTCTCCCTTTTCCTTTTCAGCTGCAATATCATTCCCTTGCAGAGATGACCAATGCTTGGAAAACAATAAAGCTGAAGCTTGTGCCTGCTTTCTGGACTCTGATCTGATTTGGAAACTTCCCTACGTGTTTTTGCCGAAACAAGTGTTTCAGAGGCTGTGACCAGTATGTGCCGGACTCTGAGTCTGAGTCGGTTCTGACAGTACAGCCTGGCTGAATTCAAACGGCCCTGCTTCAGCAGCGGAGTTGCAAGATGTGGCTTCTGATCTTTTACACCTGGTGTCAGCTTGGAATGAGGCTGTAGAGAGACCCAAACTTCCCTGGGTGTAGACTCTAAGAGCATTAGATTAGATTAGATCAGAAATACACAAGTTTGATACTTTATCTCCCCTGCGTTGCCACACCTTCTGAAGTTAGTAAACATGATGAAAATATTTTGGGAACACTCAATTATTTTAAGTTAATGAGATAAGGAATAGGGGTTATAATTCTGCTTTGCTTCACTTTTAGTATTTTGTATGGTCATGATAAAATTACTCCTAACTCAATGACTTTTTTGTTTTGGTTTTGTTTAGTTGCAGTATTTGGTTTGGGGTGTATGAACTCTTCAAGGGGATTTCTGGGACAACTGGTCTGTTGTGAGCTGCTTTTGAGCTGAACTTCACAATTCTCTTCCAAAACAATAAAACCGGGTAAAGCATCTCTCTCCGTTCTTGTAGAAGTTATTCTTTTGGACAGTAATTGTGGGCCAGGTGGGGTGGGTTGAATGCAGATCTGCACAGACACAAAATCATGAGCCCCAGACCTTCCAGAGCTGAAGCCCAGGTAAGATGCAAGTCCTTCATCAGCGGCTGCGGCGTGAGTAACACAAAATGAGCAATTTTGTTATAATTGTTATTAACCAGACCTGAAATAGACTGCAAAAGTGAACTAAACCCCAGATGTTTAAATCATTTTCCCAGGGCTCTGTGTCAGAGTGAGTAGCTTACCTCTTTTGCTGTTTCAAGCGTTTGTTCAGTGCACAGCCCAGCAGAGCAGATTCTGGCTGGAAGGGTAAAGCTTCGGAGCAAAGCTCCGGGCTCGGTGATTCCTGCAGGTGTCACGGAGCTGTGGAGGAAGCGTTACTGCAGCAGCATTTTCTGGATGAGATTGTATCTGGACAATACCCACCAAACGCATCCCACCCTGGTCCTTCACGTAATTTTAAGAGGGCTGTTCTGCTCCATCTCTTTTCTGGAAGAATCGCTGAGAGCAGGAGGTGTTGTGGGACCCTCTGTCGGGTGTGCATCCTGCCTGGCTCTGTCAGCGCCGTTCTGAGGCTGAGCCCGTGCTGCTGGCCTTCCCCAGGCGCTGTGACCCGCCGAGGTCCCTGTGTCCCCTAAATGTGCCGTGAGACCCCGCTGGGGAGCAGTGTGACAGCCCTGGCTGTAGTTACCAGGTTGGTACCCCCACGGGGTTGTGCTGTGGGAGGGTCTGTGCACGGGACCACGGCATCAAAAGACTCGTGATAATTTGTAAATGCACGTTGGGAGCCTTTTTGCAAAAGGGGTTTTTGTGTTTATGGTGCTGCTGCCCCTCTCTTCTGTCCCCATACAATGGAATCTGGGGGTACGTATGGGGATGCATTTGGTGTTGGTTGGCAGCTGAAAGCTCAGACCATCGAGGGGCTGCCCTTGGCTGTGGGTGCTTGGGGTGTGTGTCTCGGTATCCCAGGTGTGGCTAGTTTTTAGCTGATGAATCTGGGTCTGGATACTGGAGAAGAAAAGCTCACGGGACGCATCCTTCCAGCCTCTGCATTTGTTCCTCCTGGGATGAAATGATCTAGAACATCCCGGCTTTCTGTATGGCTCTTGAAACGAGGTTAAGGGGTCAGTCCAACCCCGTCAGCCTGCTCTCGGGGAGCTCGGTTCCCTGTCACCGTGGGGGTGCACTGAACACAGCTCCCCCCTTGCACCTGGCAGAGATGGGGCTCAGGGGCCAAATCCCTGTTCCTGGAGCCCCAAAACTCCCCCCGTTTGGAACAGCGCGTTGTGATCCACCGAGAGCAGAGAGCAGCCGCAGTTTTTTCCGACCCGCCTCGGTGTGGCAGCTTCTTGGGTCGAGGAGATAATGTGAGCCGATAACACGACTCCTTTCCTCTGCCAGCAGGGAACGAGGCTCTTGCTGGGCAGAAGGAAAAACAAATCGGATGTAGAGATTGTTATTATTTGAGCTTGACAGCAAGGCTGAAGTCAACAGTTGGGAGTGCTTAGAGCTGATTATCTGTGGTGTCGAAGGCGGGAGCTTGGAGCGATAGCTGGGAATGGTGTCCCCTGTGCAAGTGCCACCCTGGGGACAGTGAGGGGACCGGGTCGGGGTTAGGGGATGATTTTTCTCACTTTGACTCTGCTTGTCCTGCTGAGGGGTGCCAACGGAGCAGAAGCTGCCCTCAACCCCCTGGGGGGAACATTGGGTACAGACCCCTCATCCTGTTCCCCAGCCAGGGCGAGGGTTGGGTCCCCAAGGGCTCTGGCGATGCCGGGGGGGCTCTGTCCCAGCCACGAGCGGGATTTGGGCTGGGGCAGGGCAAAGGGCTGGACGTCCCCCCAGTGCTGCCAGGCTCCTGCTCTGGGCAGGGGTCAGCGCTGCCTCGCCATGGCACTGCTGGGGATGGGGGATCCCCTCTTCTCTCCCCATATAGCCCCCCCTCTGTCCCCGGGGCTGTGCCGGTGCGGCCGTTGGTGCAGCCGGTGCGGCCGTTGCCTGGGAACTGCAGCCGGATGCAAACAGAAGCTGGGATCGGTGTGAGGGTGAGCAGCGGGGTCCCAGGGGGATCCCCAGGGGGGTGCAGGAGGATGGGACAGTTGGGGAGGCACCAAGACCCGGAGGGGGCTCGGGAACAGCTCTGCAGTGACCCTGGGGATTGCTGCTGCGGCTGGAGGGAGGGTTTTTCCCAGGGCCCCCTTCCCGCTCCCGTGAACGCTGTCTGTGCACAAGATCTCGGTGTCGGCTCAAACCCAGACCTGTGAAGCCAGAGGTGAACCAGCTGCTGCTCAGGAGTAGCCGTGCTGCTTATGGGGACGGTGACAAAACCCCACCTGAGGCGAAATGTGGGTGCCTGGCGTGGGGTGCAGGCAGGCGGGGGGTCCAAGGGCTGCTGGAGTAACCTGGGCAGTGCTGGGCTGGCTTGTGCTCAGAGGGAGCAAACTGGGGCTGTAAAGGGGCTCTGGGACCTGTCTCCCAGCTTTTCAGGTGCCTTTTCCTCCAGTTGTGCCAAATTCTGAGCCGTTGTGCAGCCAAACCCGGGGGGGGGGGGTAGGAGTGTTTCAGAGCATCTCTGTGCCCCAGCTCCTGGAAGGAGGGTGAAGGGGAGGATGGACGGTCTGCATGAAGTCACATCGGAGGAGCCAGCTGGGGGGAGAACAGGAGTAAGCAGAGAGGCCCAGGAGACCCCCCAGGCCGGACAGCCAGCTCGGGAGACCCCCCAGGCCGGACAGCCAGCTCGGGAGACCCCCCAGGCCGGACAGCCAGCCCAGGAGCCCCCCCAGGCCGGACAGCCAGCTTGGGAGGTGGCCGTGCTGCCCAGGCAGGTGAGGGCAGCACCTTGGCGAGCCCCCCGCGCAGGGTCTGCGGGCAGGTGCTGCTGGAGCAGAGCCCCCGCCCCGGGACTGAGGGGTAGTGTCTCCCAGATGTGTTTTTTCCCAAGACATGCCCCCAGGGTCCCCCTGGGACCCCCCCAGCCAGGCTTGGCAGATGCTCGGTCACCGGGGGTTTCGCTCGGGGAATCGATAGCACTTGAGCTGCCCGAGAGCTACGTGAGCAGAGGGAACCCGGGCTGGTCCCTGTGCTGAACGAAATGTTCTCATCTTACCTCCCCCGGAAACAGAACCGGTGTCCAAACAAGGTTTATACCGTGCACGAGCGATCGCGGTGGGAAATCGAGAAGCCCCATGGGGAGGCAAAAGCTGACGCAGATCCCGAGAACAGGATGAAAGCGGCCGGTGCTCACACTGGGGAAGTCTGTCCAGGGGCTGCTGAGGGCTCTGACCCCCAGCACTCGTTAGTGCATTCATTAACAGACTGCTGAGGTGCCGGGGAAGGGACAGTGGGATTTTTTTAGTCTTTGCTTTCCCTCTGCGTGAAGGGAGATGCTGGCAGCAGCACCGGGATTCCCACAGAGCCACCCACAGCCCCAGGACCCGATTCCCCCGTTTTTAACCCCAGTTTCCCATCACTCCCTCTCCGACCGTACTCTTTTCCCCGGTACAAATCCCTGGGCAGTTTGGGAGCTGAGGAGTACCTGGTACTGGAGCCTGCCCTGAAGGTGATGCGGGTTGTACCTGGGACGTGCCAGGACGTGTTCCCAACGGCCGTGGGACAGCGCAGGAGCCAGCGCACACCAGAACCTCTCTCTCTCTTTCCAAGGACTCCTTCGCTGCTGCCAAGGAGAGGGAAGGAGCACTGGAGGATGCTGGAGCAGACGCACCATTGGGTCTCCTGGGGTCTCCTCCAGGGATGGGGACCCTGCCCAGCACCGGTGCTGGGAGGCAGGAGGCAGCTGCCCTGGGGTAAGACACCACTGGGACACCCCGCCTGGAGGATGCCAGACCCCCTGGACATCCCCCAGCCCTGCCTGAGCCCAGGGGGGCCATTTCCAGCCCTCACAGGGAGCAGGAAACGCAGTGGAGGAGTCGGGAGGACAATGGGTGCGATGGCTCTGCCAGCTTGGTGTGGGCGGCCACGCCGGGGATGCTCTTCCAGGAGGACAGGCAGCCCAGCCTGCACCCCCTCGTGAGTACCGACGGGCACGGCGGAGCACCCCGCGCTCTCTTCCATCACCCCAGAGACCTTCTGTGGCTTTTTTTGTCCTGGATGCTAAGAGCCAGGAGCTGCCTCTTCCCCGCAGAGCCTGTCCTGGGTGTTGGGCTACAACAGCCGCCTGGCCGTGCACAGCCTGATGGACGGGGAGCACCGGGTGCTCCTGTACATCTCCTCCCACACCGCGGTCATCCACGACATCCCGGGGAACCGGCAGTACCACCTGCAGGTCTGGCACGCAGCCCACGCATCTCCCTCCTCTTTTTCCCCAAGCTCCCTCCCTCTGTCTCTTTTCCCGGTGTCGTCCCCGTGCTCGCAGCTGGAGCGGTCTGGGGTCTCTGCCGCAGCTGCGCCGTGGGGGTGTTCCGTACATCGGTGGTATGGGGGTGCTTTGGGGTCACCTCTGACCGAATCGAGAGCACCCTGTGCGAAGGAGCCCATGGTTTCGCTCGCATGCCCGTTGCCCTTCCCGACGCGTCGGTGGAAGGCGCTTTGTGCTGGATTGCAACATGGCACGTGGTGACGGGCTCAGAGGGCGTGAGAAATGGGATCCAGGAGTTGGGCTGGAAGGAGGAGAGTGGAGGACCCTTGGGAGGGGAGTCGGGGAGCTCATGAGCGAAGCAGTTCAATGAACACTTTGAATGATCGCCGTGTCCGTGGCCCTTTGCTGCTTCTCGTCCCCAGGGCCACACAAATGCCATTTCTTGCCTGTGCGTGAGTGAAGACAGGCGCTGGGCTGCAACCGCCGACCGAGGGCCAGATGCTCTGATCATCGTGTGGGACTCCTTCTCCGGGTAAGCCCCCAGGAACCTCCTCTTTGGAAGCGTCTTGTGTCCAGTGAATCACTTTGGACCGGCACCAGCCCCAGCCGAGGGTGAAATGGGAGAAACACAGGGATGGGGTAAAGCAGCAAAGGAGCCAAAACCGAACCAAGGGCTTCACCATCCCCGTGTCACCCACACCCATGGGGTGCTGAGGCAGGGCTGAGCTCCCCCAGATGAAGCCCATCACATCTCCAAGCTGTAATATTTTCGCCCATGGGGACTTTGCTCTGCAGGATCCCGGTGCGCACCATCTTTGGGAGCCATCCGCGGGACGGGGTCGGTGCCATTGCCATTTCCCACGATGCGAAGTATTTGGCAACCATTAGTGCTGGTACGGTGCAGGTAAAGAAAAGATCTCCTTTGGGTTTTGTAGCCTTGCGGGATGGATCCCTGGAAGTTTCTCCCGGTGCAGCGAAGGGGAGGGAGGAATTTGGATGGGGAGAGCAGAGGAGAGCTGGGGCGGGTTTGCAGAGCGCTGGCTCGGTTCTGCTGAGCCCTTGGAAGGCAGACCTGGATGTCATTAAAGTGAACACCGTGGAGTTGAGAAAACAGATCTTAATTTGGGATAAAAGCTTTTGACTCCGATGCGCTTTCATTGAAGCAATTCTAGCAGCGTTTCTGGAAATTAAGCTCCTTGCTGCCAGGCTGTGCTGGGTTTGCCCTGCTCCAGCCTTTGATTCCCCACCATCCCCTGTAGCTGGAGGGTTCACCCGTCTTCCCTGAGCTCCTGGAAAGCCACAAATGTCCCCTGGTTTCCCTTCTCTGCCAGAGAGTCTGTGTTTGGAAGTGGACTTTGCCCACAGAGACACCCGCGTGCAGCACAGAGCTGAGGCCGGAGTTCGGGTACCAGGTGAGCCATCGCGACCGAGGGATGCAGAGCGGCAGACGGATGCTGGGACTGGGCAGCCCTGTCCTCGCCTGTCCCCTCCGTGTCCCCATCCAGCATGGGGCTGCTGGGAGACACTGGCTAGCGGTGGGAGGCAGGGTCACACCTCATCCCTGCTGTGCCCCGGTGCAGCCAAGCATCCCGGGGCCGTTATCGCTGCTCCTGCGCTGCTGGACAGCCAGGGGACACAGAGGGGACCCTGGTAGGATGTCCCCCACCACAGCACTGGCACCGGCCGGGGCTCACGGCAGGAAAAGCCCGTGGTCCCACCCCTTGTCCCTGCTCACAGGGAGCACAGCGCTGGTGTTTGCGGGGAATTTGGGCTCTGTTGTCAGTTCGGTGCAGGGGGGGGAGTGGGTTTCGGGTAAAATCAGAGGTTCTGCAGGAAAGAATAAGCAGGAAGCTTGGTGTTAATGGGATTCTCACTCTTTAATTTCAGGATTACATCATTTTTAACCCTCAAAATCCTTATGAGTTTGTCAGCAACAGCAAAACCCAGGTGATATTTTACCTGTGGGTAAGTAGGGACACGAGAAGTTGTATTTCTGGTGCCAGACACGTTCCCAGAGGGCCAGGAGGCAGTGAGGGCTGAAGAGGCAGATATCTGCCCACGCCGGGGGTTGCACTTTGCAGATCTGCCCCTGCCCTCTCCTCCCTCGCCCCTCCCCGCTCCCTGCCAGGGGGCACTGGAAGGAGCTCTGGGCAGAGCATCGCCGTCCCGCGCGGGGTCGGTCCCAGCCGTGGCACCCATGCTCCCTGCCTCTCCCACCCCTGCCTTCCCCAGGGCCCTTTGGCTGCCTTGTGCCCATCTGCAGCTTTTGGGAGGGGAGTGGGTGGAGGGAAAGGGTGGTTTGTGCTCTCTTGGAGCCTTTCTGTCCCAGGAACCCTGCTTTGGGCACCACGGCGCGGGGTCGGTGCCCAGACGATGGGGAGGGGACACGCTGGCACTGCAGAGCACGGTTACAAAACACTTGTCCGGGATGTTTTCTGCGCTTTCCCCAGGGCGATGCTGGTTTGCAGTACAGCGCACCGCTCCTGAGCAGCCAGGTGAGCATGGGGGGGAGATGGTGTGGCACCCTCTCGGCTTTCCTCCCGACAGCACTGTCCCTTCACACCCCCTTCAGCAAAAGCAGGGGACACATCCCCGTCCTGTCCCCCTGAAGGGACAAGCCAGGATTGCCTGAGCTGAGGTCAGGAGGGGCTCTGTCCCCCAGAGACCCCCCCACTGCATCTCCTCCGGGGGCTCCTGATGGTCCTGCCATGGGACAGGGAGGGGATGTCACATGCAGGGACCGAGCAGGAGCATCTCTGCTCGAGGAGGGGACGCACGGCCTCGCCGCTCTCTCCGCAGACCTTCAGCAGCGTGGTGGGACACTTCAGCCAGTCGGTTTTTCACTTTGACAACTCGCAAGCTCTGACGGGCACCTCGGCCGGGAAGCTGGTGGTGTGGGACGTGGTCAGTCCCCGCAGACCCTCCGAGGAGCTGCTGGCCAAGCCGCTCAGCATGGAGGCCACCAAAGTGGTGCCCGTGCAGAAGGACAGCATCACCGTGCTCGTGGTGGCTGAGAGGTAACGGGACGGCAGCTTTCGGTGGCTGTAGGTACAGCCTTGAGATGTTTCAGCTGATTTATGAGATATTGCTCTGGCTTTTCTCAGCAATGAATTTTGCTGGGTGGGGGGGGAAAAAAAAAAATGTTGAAAGCTCCTGGCAATGAGGTTCCAGCTTTGCTGGGGTGCCTTAAGCACAGGGTTGGCGATGGTCACGGATGGTGGATGAGCCTTGCTCAGCCTCCTGGCCTCTGCCGGCAGAGGGAGCAGACAGCCACCAAACGCCTTGACAGCCTTGGGGACAGGGCAGGGGACACTGCAGGGTCACCACAGAGCCTGGTGGGGTCTGCATAGCCTTGGACTTTCCCCCTGCACATCTGTGGGGGGCTTTTCTCATGCACTTGTGTAGAGAAAATGCAAAAAGGGAAGCGATTTGCTCCTGCCCAAGGATGCTACCGGAGGAATATCTGGGAATTCTCCATCGGTGGGTCGATTAACAGCTTTCCCTTCCTTGCAGCTGCATAGTAACGGGTGATGTGAAAGGTCAGGTTAAATTCTACGATGGGCAGCTCCACATCCTTGCCTGCTACGGCCACAGCAAAGTGGGTCCCATTCGGTCCATCTCCTTCGCCAAAACCCCTCCTGGTCCTGCCGGTGCCTCCCCAGCCTGCCCCACCAGCAGCCAGCCCTCCATCACCAGGTGAGCCCCCTTTATAAACCCAGGTGAGCCCCCCTTTATAAACCCAGGTCTCCTCCTGCATTTGCCCCGCAGATTGAAAGTGGGGGAGATGTTCAGCTGAAAGCTGCCTCGTGGGCTCCTGCACTGACGGGAGCAGGTTTCACCCCTGTACTGGGGCTTCTGGACAGGACAGGGATGGGAGGCAGGACAGAGAGGGAACGTGCCCCCTTATACCCCTTCTCTGCAGATTTTTACTTTTTGGGATATTTGTCCCACCAGGCACAAGCAGGGGGGTGTCTCCTGGGCAGCCCCTCTCTGCCTGCAGCCGCCAAAGCCCAGGTGGGCTCCAGCACACCCAAAATTCTGAGCTTGATGTGATGCCGTGGTGCAGGCGAGAGAAGCATTAACGTGGCACGGAGGCGACCAGCTGGTTCCAGGGCTCCTCTGTCACGTACCCAGCACACCAGGCAGTGCTAATGCCGAGCCTCCAGCTCCTGCTGGGCCCCTTAATCCCCCCCTAGACCCCCCCTGGGGATGGCTATTTCCAGTTAGATTTTATCAGGGCTGGGCAAGCTAATCGGGCCGTGGGTGTGCAGAGCTGCCCCAGCAGCAATGGGACCAGTGCTGGGTCACACCACGGGGACTCCAGAGCTCAGGACAGCCCCAGCCCAGTCCTGGCTCCTCTCAGCCCCTCCGGGTGATGTAGCTGTGCCTGGGGATTTATAGGCGGTCTGCAGGCCAGATGAAGCTGTTCTGTGACTCGATCCAGCCTGCAGACCAGATGCCCGTCACTCCTGTTACGGCTCTCCTGGCAACGCCTGTCCTCAGCTGCACGTGTTGTCCAAAGAGCCACGTGGGACAGATTCCTCCCAGCCTGGAGCAGTGCCCTGGGGAACGGTTCAGTTTCCCTGTCGGTCTCTGTTCTCTCATCCCTCTTCCCGGGTCGCCTGCAGCTGCTCTGGGCAGCACGAAAGGCAGCGAACCAAAGGGGAAGCCTTGAGTCTGCTCGTGTCCCCAGGCTGGTGGGATCAGGCGTGGCTGAAGAGCCCGGTAAGGCACGCAAGAGGCGCAGCATCCTTCAGATATGCACACACCGATGGCTGTCATGGGCCAAATAGCAAAAGAAGCCGCCGTTACCCCGCTCATGCCATGCCCGTCTGTCTGTGCAGCTCTTGGATCTCTGTGTGATCCTCTCTTGATGCTCTCAGTCCAGACTCTCAGTCCTCGGGCGGGCTGACGACTGGACATATTTGTTCTGTAGCGCGTGTAATTATTCAGGCGTCTGCTTTACACATCACCAGCTATGCAGCCAGACCCTCTTCGCTGCGCTACGCTCGGTGCAGCCGGGCGGACAGGCAGCTGCTCTGTCTGCGGCGCGGGTCTGAAGCTGTCCCCTGACCCTGGCCGTGGCAGGGCGGGTGACATGGAGCCGCTGACAATGGTGGCATGGAGATGTGTGAAAGGACTATTCAGAGTATCCTCAATCGCTCATTTGTCTGTCTCACACACCAGCGACTTGCAAACGGCCAGAGCTACCCAGATGTCATTCATCTCCCGGCTTGCCTACCCAAGTAGAAAATGGAACCAGCTCCAGTGTCTTCCAGGGGAGATTTATCAGGTCATGAATACAAAGTACCACCTGCCTGCCAGGTCAACGAAGTGTTTGCATATTCCATACTGCAAAATATAAGTGATTGTCCAGCTAAGTCCCCAAAAAGACACTCATGTGCAATATGGCTTGGAGGGACGCGAGCCAGCCCGTCTGATTCATCAAATTCTGTTTCTCTCACACTAAACAGGAACTTTATCCTTTCAACCTCTGATGCAACCGTGCTCCGTGTTGCAACAGACGGGACAAACTTTGAAAAACTCCTGGAAGAGGCCAAGAAAGCTGTGAATGCCATCGCCTGTCACCCCCGGCGGGCTCTGCTTGCTGTGGGGAGTCACTGCGGGCTGCTGAGGGTGTGGGACTACCAGCAGACCACCTACCTCGTCAGCAGGGTATTCACCGAGGCCGGCATCCGGTGCTTGTCCTACGACCCCGAAGGTATCCCGGCCTCATGACCTCCCCATGTGCCAAGCACTGGGCTTCCCGGGAGGGCTGGTCACATCATGAGAATTTTCTGGCATGCTTTTCAGGTTATTTTCTGGCCGCTGGCTTCACTGATGGGAGCGTTTACATCCTCGATGCCATTTCCCTTCAGTCCAGCTGCAAAGAGTTCAAGTTCTCGCACGGTCCTGTGACTCATATTAGCTTCTCTCATGACTCGGAGTACCTCGCCACTGCTGTAAGCTTGTTTTTTCCTCTCGGTGATTTACGTGCGTGGCTTTTGGTGGGACTGGGAATCGCCGGCCGTCCTGCAAGGTCCAGCTGAGTGAGCAGTGCGGAGGCTGTGCCTCCCCAGGGACAGCTTCGTGACTCTGGAATGCTTTTCCTGGCTGGAAGAGTCACTCTGTAAAAACGTCACCAGGCACAGCCGCTCCACAGATCTGCCGCTGGCAGCGTCCCGTCGCGAACTGTGGTGACACGTTTGAGCTCTGCATCCATCTGCAGCGAGGGCTGGAGTGGGGATTTTCTGGGGGCTGGTGCCCCAGGAGGGGGGGTTGCTCCCTTGGACCCATGTCTCAGAGCAGAAGTGTTGAGGCAGCGCTGAAGCTGTTTGGTGCAGAGGTTGTAGCAACTGGTGATGATCTGTACAAAGAAAAAACTCCCCCCTTCATGCAGGGATGCCAGGGCACAGCAGTGGGAAGCATCTTCCTCATGATTTCTGGGGAGTCCCTGAACTCGATGTTCTGCCCCTCTGCGGGAATGTCCCCCAGCCAGCTGGGATGCTCCGGGCAGGCTGAGGACCACTGCGGTGATCCCCTTGGGAGCAGCTGCCCAAATCTGACCCAGTGCTTTCTCCTGGCTGTGACTCTGACCCTCCTGCTGGGACCCACAAAACGGAAAGGGCCGAGCTAAGCCCAGAGGGGACGTGCAGAGCTGCCAGCCAGGGGACATGCATGGGGACTGCGGCTCATTGACCTTTGTGCTCTCGTTCCAGGATGAAAAATACTCAGTGACTGTTTACAAGAGAGTCCTGCAAAAGGGGAGAAGATGCTGGGAACACCTCGCAGGGCTGCACTCCCACTACAAACCCATCCGGAGCATCCTCTTCGGGGTCCAGTTAGACAGCGACGAGCCCCGGCTGCTGAGCCTCGGGGAGGACCGGCAGCTAGTGAGTCGAGAGGGCAGAGGAGCTTTGTGGTTAAAGCTGGGGATGGACAAGGGCATTGAGAAAGACTCAGTCTTTGGTTCTGCAGCTCCTAGACTCTGTTACTGGGGTCTGCTCGCCCTGGCTGCTGCAAGAGATGCCAGATCCAGTCAATCTGTAATGTCTGGGGTGCTGGCAGACCACAGGGGAGTTGCTGTGTTTCCCTCTCTTCCCGCCAGGTTGAATACGACCTGAGCAGCAGCAGCAAGGACAACTTGGTGGTCCTGCACAGGGACCGGGTGGAGCAGGTGGCTGTACCCCTGTGCTTGGCCTGGTACCCACAGCTCAGCACCGAGTCCTTTATCCTCACTGCCAACAACTGCTACAAAATGAAGCTCTACAACACAACAACAAAAATGTGCAGGTAGGGGAGAGATTCGGGACCACCTCTGCCTGGGAGCCCCATCCTGACTCTGTTCTCCTCTGGCTATTATCTTCCCTACTCCCACCCACGAGGATGTGTTTGCCCATCAGTGATGCAGATCCTGGGATGAGTCCAGGACCCCGAGTTGCTCCATCCTTGTCTCCACTCTGCTGTTCACTAATGTGCCATCTAGTAAGGCTGTGGCTGCAGCTGGCTCTCAGTCTGCCCAGCATGTGGGACTTGAGATGCAGCAGCTGGACATCAGATAAGGAGACAAGAGCCCACACGAGCAAAGCACAAGGACTGAATGACCCCTGAGCATCAAATTCCTCTCTTAGCCCCAGTGTGGTCCCTTCTAGCCAGGGACCCTGTCCTGTCCTCTCAGCCAGCAGTACGAAGCCTTCGCACCCACCACACCTCCCCATATCTACCCATCCTCACCCATCCGGAGAGGGAAAATGTTTTGTGAGCCCTAGAATGGATGAAAATGTTGTTTGCCTTTAGAAAGACTCTTTTGGGACCAACCTATGGCTCGCCATTGGAGAAGATAAAAATCCTCCCAACAGCAAACACGGCGGACCCCCAGAAATACTACCTGGTGTATGTTACAAAGGACAAGGTATGGAGCTCCATCTGCCCCCACTTACAGAGGTGGTGGTCCCTGGGGGAACTTCACTGCAGATAAAACCTTGCACAGGCTGTGGTTCTGCCTGAGAGCCGCATGAGCTCCCGGGAGGAGGATGCACACAGCCTCCCCGGGGGATCCCCAGCCCTCTCAGGCTCCCTCTTTCCTTACAGGTGGGCTTGCAGATTTTGCCTGTCGATGGCAACCCCCACAAGTCCTCAGCTTTCATTTGCCACCCAGACGGTGTCGCTGACCTTGCAAGCTCCTACGATGGACGCTACGTCTTTACAGCGGGGGGGAACGACTGCACGGTTATGAAATGGGAGGTCAACCTCAAGTGAGTACTGCAGGAAGGAGAAAGGAGTCGAGTCCTGTTACATCTTTCCGCAGCTGCTTGGCCAACACAGCTGAAGCAAATGTTCCTCAGCATTTACCCTGAGAATGGGGCTTTTGTCCTGAAAGGTCTCTGTTTGTGTCCAGAGTTGTCAGAGCCAGGTCTCCTCGGTATTTCTGAGCTTATCCCGGTGTACGGGGCGATGCTGGGCTGATAGATTGCAACGACCTGTCAGGCCCCGAGCATCTGTGTGGGGTGGCAGCTGAGACAGGAGGGATGTGCTTCTGGGGGGGGTCTGCTCCCCTCCATCCCATGGAGCCATAGTCAGCGGCAGGGATCCACCCGGCAGACCTCGCCGGCAGTGACCATGGTCAGTAAATGAGTGCCTGTAAAATCTTTCAGTTTGGGAAATGGTACCCAAATGGTGAGAAGTTGAGCAGAGAATTTTCTCATCCTTGTGAGGGTCTGGTGGGTGTGATTGTTGGGGTTAGCTGGGGGCTCAGAAGAGCAGAGCTGGCTGCAGGAGGAGTGTACAGGGCGGCGGCTGATAAAAAAGTGTCTGCTCTCCAAATGGGATAGGGCAGCATTTGCCAGGAAATCCCCCCTGTGTTTGAAGACTGGATTTAGGACAAGCCACCTTAATCCTATAAAGCTTTGCTTACATGAGGAAATGGACTGCAGCAAATGGGGCGGCTGGAGGAGGGAAGGCAGCTTTTGCAAATGAGGATTTCCAGGCTCTGGCCCAGAGCGTCGGCGATAAACCCTGCCAGGCTTCTTCCGCCTTTCGCTGGAAGTGTGGGATTCCCCTCTGCCAGCTCCCCGGGGCAGCGGTGCCAGACGCGTGCTCCCACGTGGCAGCGGGTAATGCAGCAGAGGCAGGATACGTATTTCGGTTTCTTTGCACGGCAAGAGCCAAAGCTGCTCATTGCAATGTGTGTGCAGAGCAGAGGGCTCTCCCCGGCCAGCGCAGCGGCCGATGCCCAGTAGATCCACACGTACACTGGGAGGGAGCGGGCAGCTGCAAATGAGCTGAAAACTCCCAGCGCAGAGCAACCCCGCACTCCGAGGACTGGCAAAGGAGCTTAGCCCGTGTTGGGGCTAGAAAAGGTAGATAGTGTGGCTGGATTTTTTTTTTTTTATCCTCTGTGTCACCTTACTGTCTAGCACAGTCTCCTGGTTTCTGGCACATCACCCCCATGGGAGCTGGCTTTTAGCCTCACTCCAATTTTGCCTTTTGGCGTGTGCTTGAACCCGTGAAGCACTGTTGCCCCTTACCTTCCTAGGACAAAGGCTTTGTGGTCAGGACGTGTGCTGGCCCTGCCTAAAAGACTTCTTGCAGGTACCGCTCGCTCAGAGAAAGCCCAAAGGGTGCAGAGCCAGCTCACCTTCATGTGCCAGAACAAAGGAAAACTAGATGGGAAAGCAATGGGCTTATTTATTTTCTTTTCCACTTTGTGTGGCTTAAGCAGTCGGGGGTCAGAATAAGCGACATTTTAAGGAAGGCAATAGAATATAAATGATCCTGCTTTATAATGGTTGGCCAGGGTCCAGCCAACATTGACTTTCTGTGTAATTTGTTTTCGGAGGAAAGCTCTTGATGAGCTAATTATCTTTTTATTGCTGCTTCTGGCATCTTGTGCATCTCCGCTGTGTTTAATACCCAAATAACTTAATTATGAAAAAAAGCATGAAGCTTGCAAAAAAGCCCCAGTGGAAGCAGCGCGACAGAGGTGTGTGCGAAAGCCGCAGCCCGGCTGCCAGGCGCGGGGGTTATGAGGCAACGCTACCCCGCGATTGCGCTGCCAGGCTTGGGTTCCTTTTCCATCTGCACGAGCCGAAGAGATTCTTTCGGCTCCAACTGCCTATGAAATTGAAACAAAGAGGTGGCACTCGGAGGCTTTCAGTGTAACGGAGACCGCACCTGCGGCACAGTCACCCGCGACAGCTGAGGAAGCACCGTAATGGTATGAGTGATTGGGCAGGAATGTGTTCCAGCAGGGAACGGGGAGCGTACGTTTGTGTGGTTTGTTGCAAACACCAAGCCCCGGCCCTCTCTGCATGTTCAAAATGCTGATCCAGCTAATTCATCTCCCTCAGTGTCTCTATAAGGAAGCAGAAAAGCTAAATGCCAGACACCAAGCTGAAGCCCATGGAAAAGCTCCTGGCTCCCAGCCCTGTGCTCATTCCACCAAACAAGAGGACCATTCAGTAATAATTAATTCCCACACTGTGCTATTGTATGTAAAACCTGGGTATGAAACACGCCGTAGAAGTGCAGGCTGATGATAAAATAGTGCATGGTTCAAGGCGATGCTTGCCTTTCCTGCATTCTGAGGCCCGGGGATTTTATTTATTTATTGAAATTGTCTGTGAACAATGACCAGAAAGGGAAATGTGAAATCTCTCCTCACATGAACCCTTCCTGTACCCTCTCTTCTCTGCTTCTGCCAGTGCCCTGGATGCTGCCGCTTCCCTGGGTGGGGAGGACTTGATTCCATTCTACAACCTCCTGGACGGCGGCAGAGAAGGCGAATTCTTCAGGGTAATTATGCTCACCGTGAATGCCGTCCGGCAACATCTGCTTGGAGTTTAAGATTCATTTATACAGGCCTGACATTTCTTTATGTTTTTGTCCAGCTCGCCTTTAACAGCAATCTCATTGACATGCCTGTCAGTAAATCTTAGAAGCAGCCTTATCTTCTGTGCCTGCTGCTAACTGAGCTTTATGGTGTCTTGTCCGAACCCCTCGCAGGAACTGGAAGACTATTTTTACTACGCACAGCTGCGCAGCCATGGTATCGATATGCTGGAGACCAGACAGGTGTCAACGCACATTCCCTTGGAGGAAATTCCTTCTGTAATGAGAGCAATGGGATTCTATCCATCAGAGGAAAAGGTTGGTCAGCTGTTTTTACTGTTGTTATTAGAAGAAAAAGAGCAAGACTGGTTGCATTTACCAAGTGTTCCAAGGGCTAGACTCTGACCATTGTCACTGTGGATGGCTCCAGAGCATATTTGCTGGCTTTCAGTGTATCTAACCTGGTCTGCAGCCTTACAGCGGTGGTCAGGATCTGGCGGCAAATTCCTCAAAAAATAATGATTCCTCACTAGAGAGCTGGGAAACCGCCGGGGCAGGCTGAGCAAACCCAGAGCCTGATGGTTGAGAAGCGTCCAACTAAAGATGACCTCTGGGTCTTCTGGAGGCTGAGTGCTCTGTGGAGGTGGGTTTCTTCAGAAGGTGAACTGAGAAAGCTGAGGAAGGAATCTTCCTTTGGCTCCCCAGGGCAGCAGCCTCCAACTTTCCAAGGTCCATGGGCAGGCATGGATGTGCTTTGGGCTCTCTGAGACTCCCGCTGTGACTTCCAGTGCTGGCCCAGCTGCTTCACACGCAGCATGTGGCCGGTGGGCCCCGGGCTGAGTCCCTCCTGCTCGGATGGAGACTCGACCAGAGCATCCTATACACGCTATAGCACGGGTGGGAATGTCCAGCTCCGTGCACTCGCTCATTTGGACATTGATGGAGCTGCTTTTTCTTCTTCTGCCCGGGACTAATGAAAGAATGATTTTAGATGGAGACAGGAGCTTTTATTCATGGAACTTCAAGCTCTTTCATAACTGATATACTCTGCAGAAACCCCCTCTGAGCTTGCCTTTCAGGTTACAGCAGCGGAGCTTCCTTTCAAACATTTCTCAAGAGCTTTTTAGCTTCAAATTTTACAGCAGACAAAGGCATCTGATTTGATAAGGGTGCTGCTTCTTCCGCTTTTGTGGCTGTTTCCACAAGGCAGTTTGTATTGTACACAAACCTCGTTTGTAATGTTGTAACCTGGCAAAAGGGTAATTAAAGCGCATACAAAATTACCGAATGGGATGCAAAGAGATTTAAATAACAACCTCTTTGCACCAGCTACAGCCCTTCAACGCAGGAGGGGTTCTCCCAAGGGAAGCAGTACATCGCTGCGCTCCCTTCATCTGTCTGCGGAGGAGGCGGCGTTTGTCTCTGCCGTTGCACAGGAACCCCGCAGGCTGCTGAGCTGGTGCTCGAGTCAGTGCCACCCCATCTCCCCGGGCACACTCGCTGCCAGCAGAGCCAGCAGAGGGGAGGCAGGACCTTTGCCACAGCCACCGCCTCTCAGACTTGCTTTGGAGCCCCCGCAACCAGCAAATGTTCATCTGAGCCGAGGCTGCTTTGCCCTTGTGTCAAGCTGTGGCGTTATCCCCGTGTACTCTGTTAGATCTTTTCCTTGGCTCATTACATTTTCACCTCCTGGGGACACAGAGAACATATTCCCCTGGGAAATGACTCTGGAAGAGTAACTGTTAATGCCCCCCCTGCCCCAAATCAAAATGAAAACAGCATTTCAGGCATGGAAACAGAGGTGCCAGGCTGCTGTGAAACCAGGCAGCTTGCAGCCTACTTCTCCAAGCAGGCAGGACGGTATTAAAAATACAGAGAGAAAGTTCATGTCTCTCTAGAGTGTTTCAGTAAAGGAAAAGCAGGAGAGGGAAAGCAAGGCTTTTGGGAATTGGTGTTTTTCTTTTGTAGTTCAGTGGGACTGGTATGAAATGTAATCCCAGATGAGCCAGAGCTGAGTGAAAATGCCTCTTCTCGCCTGGCACGACATTCACTACAGTGAGATTTCCCCTCGTCCCTGGGCTTCATTCAGTGGAAAAACTTGTGACACAAGGACAAAGGCTCAAGGCTGAATGCAAAATCCTCCCCCAGGAGATCTTGCATCATCTTCCCTTCCCGGGGAGCAGCAGCCTTGGTATGTGTTGGCACGGGGCATTCTCCCGCGTTTCTCTGCTGCCCGTGTATCTCCAAAGGGGCTGCCTCCTGGAGCACGAGGACAATGAAGGCACGGAGCAGATCCTGCCTTTCGGACACACAGCTGCCAGCTGGGCTGACTCACTGCGCTGGAGTTCAGGAAAACCTCTAGTATCCAGCACGGCCAGCGCTTGTCCCTCTGCTCAAGAGAGCAGTGAGCGATCCAGCTGTGCAGGATGTCAGCCCCACTGAGAAAATCTCAGGTTTGGCTTGTGCAGCAGCATAACTGCCCCAGACGCATGTCGTGGGGGGAGATTGTGATGCCTGCCGGGGTGCGTACCCACCGTGTTTCACGCATGCACTTTGTAGCGGGTGGTGTGTTTATTGTTTTGTGGTTTGTCTGCCCACCGTCCCCAGAGCTGGAGACACAGCTGCAGCAAAGGTACTGGTAGCAGCAGCTGAGCGCCTGTCGTGCAAACAGAGGAAATCCAAAATAACTACACATCTGTCACCCCCATCTTTACCTAATATTGTCACAAGAACAAGTGAGTAACCGCTAGCCGTGTCCATCCCCAGCTGCTGGGTGCTAGCTCAACACTGGGAGATGGTGGCGAGGGCTGTGGAACCAGTATGTGCTCAATTATGGTACATCGGCATTCATGAGGCTGGAAACTGGTCTGATGCTCTTCAGAAAGAAAACGTGTAATAATTGTCTGTCTTGCCTTGATCTTTAGATTGAAGAAATGATAAACGAAGTAAAATTCAGTGAGTATGTGGACACTGGAGAACAAGTGACAAAAATCAATTTTGGGGATTTTATCAAGCTTTATATAAATCATCGACCTGCATTTGGCTTGTCAATGAAAAAAATACAACGAGCGTTTCAGGTTCTTGGTTATGATAATGAGAATGGAGACAAAGTTATTGACAGAGGAGACTTACTGTTGCTGCTTCAGTGCAGAGGTGAGTTATTTCTTTTCTAATATTAGTTTTATGCTTGGTAGTTCTGCCTTCAATTTCAGCATGTACTCACTGCAGCAAAAAATTAATCTGGAACTATAGCTTGGTAACCAGAGCAGGCGTGTGGAGCCACCTGTTTTAGGATTTTAAATTGAATAATCATGTCTATTGTCTCAGCTGTACTTATTTTACTGCTCTGGGAATCTCTCCTGGCCTGAAGTACCTTGTCTGTCAAATGGTGAGTATGGATCTTGGCAACTTGTATCCTCCTTCCAGCACACCCTTGTCTGAATCACTGCTCTCTCTTCCAGTCAGTCTCCAGAAAGGTTGTATAAAACCAAAAAGAGGGGGACAAGAAAGGAGGGATGAAATTGGTTAGTCCTGGACTGAATCCATGTGTGAACGACTGAAAAGAGGGAATGATTTAGCTCAGCTGAATCAGAGGGAACACTGTAAAGGCGTGTAATAAATATACTTATGGCCAACGCCGTAAATAACAAACCTCTGTTGCCTTGCTCCTGTTGTAAAAGCAGGGAGGTTTTGTGCAGGTAGGCATCCAACCAGGCAAAAGGTAACGCTGTTTTACTCAGCACATCACCTGGTAAAACTCCTTGACACAAAGGTCCTTGGAAACCAAGGATTTGAGCGGTGTGAGAAAGGTTAGTTATTTATACGGATGGTGTGAACACCCATAAATAGATACAGACAGAGCAGTTTCGTAACAGATCTATAACCTCATGCCTCAGGGCACGAGCCAGCCACTAACTACGAACAAGTGCTATGTCCAGGTTATTCTAGGATATTAGATCAAGGCTTTCCTGCACCTTCCTCTTCCTCCTCTGCGTGGAAATAGCTCCAGCCATGGACATGGGGTGACACGGACTGTGGTCTGTCCTGTGCCAGAAATTCTTCAGCGGGAACAGAAGCTCAAGCCTCTGCAAGTGCAATGTAGCCTAACAAGCTGTCTGCATGAGAATTTCTCCCTTTGGTAAACATTTTTGCCCAAAATGCAATATGCAAGAACAATTTTCCTTAGGATCAACATTTTCCCATGTTGGGATCACGCATTTGGATTGGTGATGTGTATCTGTGCATCTCAGAGAAGCTGAATCCTTTTTCAAACCATCCTGTTTTATTTGTACACTGTTCTTGTTTGAGTTGCCTTCTAGTTTTGGTGCTAACGACACGGTAACCCAAGAGGCTGGTTTTGCTTTGCTGTCTACAGGAGAGCATATGACAGAGGATGAGCTGGCGCAGTGTCTGACCACCCTGCTGGGCAAGCATCCCGGGGGAGATGAATCCGAACCGGACACCTACGATCCCTCAGGTACAGGATTAGCATTCCACACGGCACAGAAGCAGGAGCGCTTCAGTTCCCAAACAGAATAATTTAAATTGCAAACCCATTACCCTGTTAGGCCAAGAGCTGTCAAAAACACTCAGACACGATCACAAAAATAGTCATAGAGCTATAGATTGTCCTTCATCCACGCAGCAATTGCACGGATGTAGCTAAAAATAAATGAACAATGAAATATAACTGGGACCTGACAAGATTACATTGCTGTTTATCTGCTGGCGTGGAACTGGAGTCAGAAAC
The DNA here is from genome assembly GCA_013400615.1 of Syrrhaptes paradoxus. Classification (NCBI taxonomy): domain Eukaryota; kingdom Metazoa; phylum Chordata; class Aves; order Pterocliformes; family Pteroclidae; genus Syrrhaptes; species Syrrhaptes paradoxus. The sequence continues at coordinate 81,558 of VZTO01027897.1, forward strand.
ACACAGTGGAAGGTTTACACACTAAAATCCAAAGGCAAAAAGGAATCCTACGATATGCAAATCGCAGTGTTGGTTTCATCCAGGCGGCAATGCCCCTTGTAAGGGAGCTGTTGATAACCACCGCGTTTGTCCACAGTTTATGTCCCAGTCCACACCAGTCTAGAACAGCAAATGCAGCATTGATTTCAGCCAGCGGGCATCGCCTGTTGAAATTGGAACTGCGGGGAAGTGCCACATTTTTGTACAACTCATGTCCCATCCACAGCAGTCCAGAACAGCACCTGGTTAGGGCCAAGGGCCGCATGCATTAAAGGTGCAGCTTCCAAAGGGAACTGCCTAGCACTTACTGCAAAGCAACTTAAAATCCCTGGATTCCTTGGGATCCTGAAATCACATCAAATCGCCGGAGTGTAAATATTGCGTCTGGCCCCTTGACCCCTCTGAGGCAGGGGTCTACTGCAAGGTGAGCCTCGCAGCCTCACAGATTCAACAGATTTGATCTTTGATACGAATGCATCAAGTATTAAGCTAGCAAACCAATTCTTTTTCATGATTACTTTGTACATCTTTAAAAGCATTCCGCCCACTTACTGCTGCTCATAAATTTTTCTGATCTAGAAAGCTATTTTTACATTGCTATTGTGTGTTTTGTGTTGTTGTTACTGCTCTCCAGGTGCAGCAGCTTTAACTGAAGAACAAATTCCAGAGGAAATCACAGCAGAGATATTCACTGACATTCTTGGCTTACCTATTGCTGAACCAGGAAAAAAAGAGCAGGAAAAAAAATAAAAGTGATGAATATTTGGTCTACGAAGACACAGAAGCATAACTGCCATGAAGTTTTCTACTCGTTCCCACTTTCCAGTCTCCTCTCTTCAGATATCTTCAACATGTGTATTTTGTGTTTATTAAAAAGTAAAGATTACATAGTTTCATATTAATCAAACTCTAGCATAAGCCCCCAGTTTAGCACATGCTGCAGACCTGTGGGACCAAACCTACCTCGGGAAGCACTGGAGCGGCTCTGAAGAGTGAAGCAGTAGCTGCCGCGTTGTCTTCTTGCATTGACCACCCCTTCCTCACCCTGTTGGCTGGAAACCTCCTAGAATTAATTTTGTGTGGGTTTATGCCAGATGCAGTCTATTTTCATTATGTTAAGACAATATTTATTTGGGAAACCTGACAGCAAAAGAGCAATGTAAAAGTATGGTATTGATTCAGTTCATTGATAAATGTAGTATACAGCATGCTTGGATAGGTTAGAATGGATTTGTAATTATAAATCCAGCAGACCTCAGTAAAGAAAGGAATGCTGTTGTATACATTAAAACCAGGTTTCCTTTTTGGCCTTTATAACTTTTTCTTTCTGAAAGTAATAGTTCCAATTACTAGCGTAATACCAATGGGAGGGCATCTTCCTGTGTTTGTATAAACAGCATAATGAGGCTGATCTACGTTGCTGTAGAAAGATCAGTGAAGTGCTGTTGAACACGCTTCCTTCTTTACATCATCCTCAGCATCAATTTGAATAATAATGTAGGCCCTTAAGAAGTGTTCCTTTCAGTGGCAATGTTTGCTAAACACAGATCGCTGTTATGTACTCTGAAAGTATCTGTGATTGTACAATTAGTACAAACAGCGAGGTGTGCACTGGATGCAAGTTAACGAAGGCGTCCAGCAGCACACCGGAGTACGCTGCCTATGCGACATGAGAAATTTTCTGCAGAGCATCGCTTTGCGCGTAACTGCCAACTTACTGCTGTGTTCACGGGTCACAGTCGATCCTCTGCTACTTAAAATCAGCCCCATGCCATGGAAATTACTGGGATTGAGGCAGCTGAGATACCTTAAAACCACTGCAAAACAAACAAACAAACAAACTCCTGCACATTACAGGTTTATTAAGTATCCTGTTTAACAAGGCAGATGGTTTGCTGAACAGGAAGCACTGCCAGTCCCCGTGCTCAAGCTCTGCAATATTGTCACAGCCACTTGCACAAGCGCTGGACGCGGCTGTCACTCATCCTGAACCGGCTGCCCCGGAGCGGGGCTCTGCTCCGGCATCCCCGCGCCAAGGACGCGCCGCTCCGCTGTCACCGCTCCGTGCCACCGCGGGGCCGGCCAGCCGGGCTCACACAGTGCCCGCGGACGGCGGCGGGACCAAGAGGGACCCGCGGGGCCGCCCGCCGCCTCCAAAGTCTCCCCGTCACGGACACGCTTCCACGGAAAGGCCCCGCTGGCCTCCCCCCGCCGGCTTGTCCCCCGCAGTTCCACGGCGGCTGAGGGGACACCAGGATCCCCCCAGCGCCTTCCTCCCCCATCTCTAGCCCCTCGACGCTGGGAAAGGGACACACGCGACCGGGCCGGCCTTGAAGCCCGTCCTCCCCTCACGGCGCCCGCCATTCCCTCACGGATCCCGTCCCCTCACGGCGCCCACCGTCCCCTCAGAGATCCCGTTCTCCCCTCAGAGCGCCCGCCATCCCCTCACGGATCCCGTCCTCCCCTCAGAGCGCCCGCCGTCCCCTCAGAGTGCGCGTCCCGCGCGCCAACCCCTCCCCCTCCCCGTCCCCGCGCGCGCGGGCTACCGACGGCGGCGCGGGGCGCGTGCGCAGTGCACGGGCCCCGGCGGGCGGGCGGAGCCGAGCCGCGCCGAGCGCAGGGAGCATTGTGCGGGCGGGTGGACGGACAGACGCACGGACGCCGCGAGCAGCGCTCGTTCCCCGCTGAGGCCGCCGTTGTCCCCCCTCCCCTAGCAGCATGTCGGGTCGGTCGGTACGGGCCGAGACCCGGAGCCGGGCGAAGGATGATATCAAGCGGGTGATGGCGGCCATCGAGAAAGTGCGCAAATGGTGAGCGGGCCGCGCCGCGCCGGGACCCCGCGCCCGCCCCCGCTCTCCCTCACACCCCCCCGCTCCCCGCCGCCCTCCCGCCCCTCCTGCCGTCCCCTCACGGAGCCGGAGCCCGCCGGGCGGCCGCGGGGGGCGGGGAGCCGGCGGCACCCAGAAGCCATTTCGCTCCTCGCGAGTCACATGAAGGCGGCGGCGGCGTGTGAGGAGGGCGAGAGGCGGCTCCATTGTGCGGACGAACCCCCCCTTTCCCCGCCGACCCCCCTCCGCTCCACACCGACCCCGGGATCCGCTCCCCACGGGGATCCCGGGACGGGCCGGGCGGGGGCGGGCGGGCGGCGGGTCGGGCCCGGCTCCTCCCGCCCCGACAAAGGGCCCCGAGGAGCGGCCTGGGGGAGCTCCTCCGCCCGGGCTGTGTGGAACGAGAGCGCCGAGAAGTATTTTTTTCTTTTAAAACACGTTAAAAATATCCCTGGGAAGCGCCTAAGAGTTTATTATTTTTATTATGACACATTTATTTATTTATTTCACCTTAAAGTTCCCCAGGTTTGCACGTAAGCGCCGCAAACCCGAGCGCGATCGTCTCTAACGAACGCTCCGGCAGCTCTAGATACCGAGCGCGCGCGCAATTAGCGCTGGAATTTGTTATAACGAACTAATTAAAGGTTGTACCCCGTGCGAAATAGTTCCCTTTTGTTAGGCCTTAAACGTCTTTTGGCGTTTTCCCGCTTTTGTATATATATTTTTTTTTTTGGTGCTTTTGTTAGGAAAAAATCATCGAGAGGTGTTTAGACAATGCATTAAAACAGTTGCTGCGCTGCTGTGCGCTCGGTGCAGGGTTTCTGGATGGGATAAAGAGCAGTACCAGTGTGACTGAGAGGGAATCTCTTTCTTCCAGCGAGTTGACTGTTCAAGAGTCTTTGTGCATGTATCTTAAGATACTTTCTTTAAACATTTGAAATCCACGGGAAAAATCCCTTAGGGTGGTATTAATCTGCATAACTCAGCTTTTTTGAACCTGGTAAAATAAGGGGTCGCTTTTATTGCAGTCCACAGCTAACGCTTTGCTTTCGTTAAAAGAAAAGTGAAATTCAGAATTAAATTGTGTTATTCGGGTGAAACGGATTGTTGCGTTGTAAATGGCCTTGAGCAGATGAATGGGCTCGTTGGCTTGAGCCGGACAAAGAATCGGGACGTGTGTCCAATAACGCAGGGCACGAGATGGGGATTTCAAAGAATCCAGCCATTGTGTAGGGAGCCGGAGCAGCCCGAGCACCACAGTTCGGTTGGTTTCAGGAACTCTCTTCTACTCGGGTGGTGTTTTTAAGTGCTGTTTGCTGACTGGTGGGCCAGCTTTGAAGGGTCAGAACAATATATGGCGATGTGACAGGACTTTTGTTCAAACAGAGCGTTGTTGGATGTGTGGGACTATTTTGTCTGTAGGTATTTCATTCATGAGCGCAGTGTATTTCCTTTGAATCCTCGTTTGTGGATTTCAAAGAAGAGGCAGAAGCTTGCCCATTCAACAAAATGTTCAATTTATTTATTTTTTTTCTTGACAAGGGCTCTCTGACATCATGTCAGTTGCTATGACTTCCTCTGCAAAACAGAAATCTTTAAGGTGTGAATAGATTTTGTAAGTTTTAACCCTCGTGATAGTCAACTTGCTTTAAAGAGTTCCTGTACAGAATCATGCAGTGTTTCTTTGGACAATTGTCTGAAGCGTTCATATGGCTTTTCGTGTGTGCATCTCACAAGTATTTACATAAACCATTTTTTTTATTTTTAAAGGAGTCATAATTTAAAGGTGAATCTCATGATTCTCCCCTGCCTGCAGTCAAGCACAGTGGGAAATTAGCAAGAGAGATTCTGTGTCTTGTGGTGTAAATATTTTGAGAAGACTTGGCTTGTTAAATTGAACTTCACACATTAGCAATTCCTGCATCTTCAGAAGAGCCACATAGGCAATTTCCACGTGTGCAGTTTCATTTGCCTAATAGGAGCAATTTGTTGCCATCCACAGCTAGAAGAGCTGTTGAAATGCAGCCGCTGAAGATTAAAACACCTTGCATCCAACGTTTCACAGAGCAGAGTTTTCCATGACTTGCGTGCTAGGAGCGCTGTGTGCCAAGGATGAGTAGAGAGTAAACTCTTCTGAGCGGCCAGGGGCTCTGGTGCGTGCTGCCCGGAGCTCTGTCAGTCTGTGAGGGTGTGCAGCAGCCTCGCTGTGCGGTATTAACGAATGCTTGAACTGCCACATCTGTGAACGTGCCTATTGGAAGGCAGTTTCCATCAGTGCAGACTTTGTTCCTTGGAAAATACGTGCTCTTTCTTAGCCAGTGAGCCCTTTTGATGCAGGTACCCTGTCTTCATGTGTGTGTGTAGAGCGCCTAGTCTTTCTGATACTGCTGGGACTTAATAGTAAACAGTGAAGTTTTTACATTTTTATCTTGAGATTAATGTAACCATATCTCCTTTGTTTAAATCACTCTGGTGAATGAGAATCTAGTTTAGAAAACACGTAGCACATGTCTTAAAGAATACATGATTGTAATGTATTTGTATGGCAGAAATGTTACATTTCCGTGGCTATTTCTACTTTTTTTAGCAGTACTTGTAATTTTTCTTTCAGTCTGTTTTACCAAATCCTGAGTTAAATTTATCTCAACAAATTGTGATTGTTCGAGGTCCCTTCCAATCTCTACCATTCTGTGATTCCGTGAATTGTGAAAGGTGCAAGGTTGGTTTTTTTTGTCTTTAAAGATTGATGGGTATGTGTAGGTTCTAAACGGGCTCTCAAGAAGAGAGGGGCAAAAACTATTGTGCGCTCAACCAGCATTAGAAAAATAATGGAAACACTCGTGTTTTATGCAAGTCTGATTTGTTAAATGAAAGAAAAAGCAGACTTTTACTAAAAGACAAGTAATGGGCAGTCCGCAACCTGAGTGATAGGATGTCTTGGGAGGCAGTGAAATAATTTGCACGGGTACGTAGCACTGCTGAGCTTTTGGACAACTGTGCAAACATTTAAGGATGGAGTTACGTTGTGGATGATGGAGATGGGCACCCTTATCTAGAGAATGAGGAGATTTTGTGTTACCTAGTCTTTGAATTGCAGTATCTTTGCAGAAGTCCTTTGACCTTTTCCTACCCCATCAAAGCTGTAATCTAGGGATAGTCATAGTACCTTATGGAGAAGAGGTGAACCTGGACAACTGATGAAGGCACTTAAAGAAAGTGATAAGTTATTTATTATGGCGGGGAGCTGGCTGTAGAGCCGGACATGACTTCGGATGTAGCTTAAAACAAAGCTTGTTGTGTAAAAGTTTAAGGGCAAAGTCACCGTGGGCAGTGAGATCATGTTATCCAGTACCGCTGGTGGGGATCACTAGCTGTGGCTAGTTAGAGTTTCTAGACAATGCTGCTGTAGCTTTTCTGTTCACTGTCTCCATTCAGACTTGCTAAATGTTTTTGTGTGGTATGTAATGCTCTGAGATTGAGCTTCTGCAGGTTTTGCTGTTTGTGGTTCCTTCTTAAAATAGACTTTCACTCTGAAAAGTAGTTGTGACATACAACTTGATGTCTTTAGAAAAGATTGTTTGCTACTACCAGATTGCCACCCTAGTTTAGTCCGGGTACACTGGCTGTGTTTGGTTTCCTGCTGAGATTGTCATTGATATAGTGGCAGTTGAAGTAAAAATACCCGGGATATGTGCAGGAACTGTACTGAAGTACTGTAGTGACCCAAACACACTTTTATCATACTTGAGTTACGATATGTTTTTGACTGGCTCATGATTATTTATTTTTGAGCCAGGATATGCTCTCTGACTTCAGTGGAAGTTGGATGTATGTTAGAGTTTTGCCATGCATAAGCCACGTTTCTCTTTACCGTAAGAAAAGGTGCTTGTTTGCAATGTGGAACGTAGCAGAACTTCTGCGTAAGTTAAAGGAGACTCTCATAATGCACCGTATTTAAACTCCAAGAGAACATGTCCTCAACTGTTAGTCTTTGTCCGTTCACGCTACATGGTATTTTATTGTATTTGCAGTGTGGTCAGGAAACATCATGTGTATTTGGGGCTACTGCACGTTAGTCGCTAGACAAACATCTACACAGCAGTAGGCATGCTCTGGAAAGCAAGCCTGCGTTTCAAAAAACCTTTTTTTGTGCATCTTGCAGCACTTTTTATGTGTAATAATGGAATTTTCTTTCCTATTCCCCTTTCTCCTTTGCTTGATCCCACAGGGAGGTCATAATTCTGTGATTTTCACCAAACTCTGTTGCAATGCAAGTGAGTGTGATGTGATAAACTCAGCATTATGACGTCACTTCGTGATCATCAACAGAAGATGGGGTATGTGGGAGCAAATCCTTGTGTAAATACAAAACACTATGATAAATGATAGTCACGGTAAAAAGCCAGACACGTGAGAAAGCCTTTTCTTGAATGATAATATATTGTCAATAAAGGCTTTCTGTTTCTGTGCCATCAGATGTCTCTAGCACTCGTCGCTGCTGCAGAAGCTGCCTTGACACTTTATGTATAAGTGTAATATACACTGTTGTGTTTGCCTACCAGTATATTACTTTTATACACGGAATTTGATATTAATCTTTGGCGCTTTAGCGTTATTGTACAATATTTAAATATATTGAAGAGTCTTGGGCTACTTAGAATGGGGAACTGAGTATATAATTATGTAAGTTCTAGGATATTAGTATGCCTCAGACATAAGCACTAAGGAAGTGTTGATACTAATGCTTACCCTGCATATCCCTGGCTGTCCTTTAAATGCTGTGATGATACGGTTCAGAATTTAAAAATGTTTTCACACAATTTCAGATAAATGTAGGGGTTTGTTTCTGTTGCATTAGTTTCTGAATTTACTGTAACTAAAATATTCGAGATACTTTTCAGTGTGGAAGACTAAAAGAAAAAATATTATTGTATTTATTTTAAGTTTTGCCATTTTCCAGTGTTATTACTCCTGAGTAATTCGTGGAGGAACAGAAGAGGTCTGAAAGCAGAAAAAATGTCTTTTTGGTGAAGTTATGCAGTTTGTCAGCTAGACTTGTGCATGTAAAGTTGATAATTCCCCCATTTTTAGACTGATTAACTCTCAGGTTGATGGTGTTCTATCAGCCACCTTTTCCAATCTACCAGTCAATACAGAGGTCAACCTATCTAGTATAACAGGGCATGGTGCAGTTAAAAGTTATTGCCTAGTGCAACAGAGTTGCTTAACAAAGGTGGAATAGAGTTACGGGGGGTGGAATTCTGGTCAGGGTCTCAGGGTGAGTGGGTTCAACAGCAGATCCACTTTACTGACAGGAAAACAGGTGGAGAAATTACTTAAGGTTTCACAACAGAATGGGCACAAGAGTTTATTAATTCCTCATTCCTCCTTGAGCATTTGGTCAGTGAGAATATTTAGTAGTTTGTGCAGCATTTAGCAAACTTACTGTTATGGGCAGCATCAGTAAATTGTCAGTTCTAACTGCATGAAAAGTCCCTCATCAGCAGGATGGGATGGTGTCTTTGCATGAAAGATAAAAAGTGAGTGTTCAGAGTAGAAGTGGTTTTGAGGGTTTGGGGTTTTTTTGTTTGTTTGGTTTTTTGGTTTGAAGCTGAAAGGCAGTAAGTACTACAGATAATGCTCAAAGCTTTATTTGCAATAAACATCTTAAATCCTGAAGTTATTTTGCCCTGTTGATCTTAAATGTCTGAAAGTCATTATGTTTCTTTGTTAACAAATTTGTGTTTGTGCTGCCAATGATTTTGTTAAGTTTTAGGGGAGGTTGTCTTTTTTTACTATTACTTTTATGGTCTTAACCTTTCAATACGTGAATGCTTGCACATGTTAAATATTTGCATAATGGCAGCATGGTACTGGGTTTTCTTTTTAGCCAGAAGTGTGTGCAGGACTGGGATGTTGGTGTACTTCCATCACAAAATATCCTTATTCCCATTGTTGTCTGAATTACTGTGTGTTGAATTCAGTAAAAAAATCCCTATAGCTGAGGGTTATCAAAACTTAATGTGGTACTTATGAAGCTCAAAAGAATTAAAATGTCAGGGCTAACTTTAATACTAGAAGGAAAAAGTTACTAATATAGGTTTCCTCCTGTGTTCTACAGTCTGTCCAGTGAAGATGCTGTGTGAGGCTGCTTTGAGATGCTAACAGGTATCTTGAACTTTTGGTTTTCCAGTGCAGCATCTCTAAGTAATATTTTGCTGTAGGAAAAGACTAAAAATCTTGATTTTTTTAAGGCATTTATTCACCTCTCCCCATACCCAAACCAAAAACCCAGCTGGTTTTATTTCCATAATTTCGAAGGTTTTCCTAAGTCAAAATAAGTTCAGTTTGTTTTGTATCCTTAAAAAAATAAATTCTATCATGGTCATCTCTCCACAATTAAGTATGCTCTCATTATTGACATGCCCTCATCTCCACTCTCATTTTTATCACATCTAGCAGTAGAGCTCAAATTAGCGTAAAATTGGGTTTTGACATACTTCAGCCATCTAGCGTGCCCAGATGGGTGTATCTCAACGCACTGAGGAAAAACTGTTCTCCAGGAAGAGCAGTGGTAGTTAAAATATCCTTGTGGACAGATCCAAAACTTATCAAATTGTCATATTTAGCTTCTTTCTTTTTTTTTTTTATTTTTTTTTTAAACAGGAAAGTGTCTCCTCTAAAGGAAAAACAAGTAAGATTGGCTTTAGTAGCTAAAACAAATAGTCAGGAGGATGTTTGTGGCATTTGTACAATGTGACTGCTTTTGATTCTGGAAGCCCTTTCTAAAAATGGAGCTATCACATATATAT
>VZTO01027898.1:0-65677 GCA_013400615.1 Syrrhaptes paradoxus
CATTACCCCTCGTCCTGTCACTCAGATATGTTCACTCAGATATGTTGCTCATCAGAAGATGACTTTTAGCAAGAAGCTGGTTGTCAGTTCTTGAGCACGGCTGTGTAGGAGGCACCTCAGGAATCCCACCTGGTACCATCACAGCCCCACACATCCATTAATACTTTCAAATTCCACATAGATTTCAGTATCAGCCCGTTAAAAGCTGCCTTTTATTCTACAAGTTGTTGCGAAAAAGCAAAGGTTAATTGCAGCCACTGTAGTCGATTTTCAGTGTGTGTGTCTGAATAGCCTGAAGAGTTGGTAGTTGGTGGATGACGGTCATCTTCTTGGGAAAAATTATAGGGGATGTGTGAAAATATAGCTGGATAGCAGTCTTTTCCCTCCCTGTCACTGTTATCTGTTACTGCCAGGGTCCCTGCTGGATCCTCTGGACTACCTCTGAGTATAGAGACAGCTATTTCAGATGCCTTGGGATATCAGCTATCTTTATATGTATTCACAGACACATACTGACTCACCGGTAGCTGACTGCTGCTGCTGAAGGTATATGAGAAGAGACAGCAGGCTGTATTTTTAGAGTTTCTAAGTTTCTCTCTGGCTAAGATTCATCCACACTTTTTATGTTCCCTTCCTTCTGGCTCTGTTAATCTCTTTAATAATCAGGTTGTTCTTGTCTTTTTTTTTTTTAATTATGATTACAAATTTAGTTTCTTGGACTGTGGTACTCAAGGTAGAGCTAGAGACTGCAGCTAATCCTTTGATTAATAATACCACCATTAAATTAACATTTGTTTTGCCAACCCAATAATTGTCCTTAAGCTCACATCTGAACATCTCTAAGATGGGAAAAGGTCCTTGATGTAATTTAATATACACATCAAAATCACCAAAACGTGTCTAGGAGCTAAGGAAGGGAGTTTGCTCACGTACTGGAGGAATTCAATAACTCAGAAATCTACATAGCTGGGACTAGTTCTAGTTGTAATTAAATCACATTCCAAAATTCAGCAAATAATTCAACTTCAAGCCTCAGTTAGGAACTGTCATCTCGGAAGTGGGCAGGGAAGTGAGATGTACATGCTCCAACATTTCTCATGAGGTAGATAGAAGAACTCACCCTTGGCTGCCTGCCCCACTCCTCTGCCAGAGCTACTGACCCACCGCAGTATCCAACCAGCATCCCATGGACCTGCCCCTCTGCTGTGGCAGTTTGCTGTTCACTGCTTCAGATCAGGCCATTGTTTCAGTCTACATTGAGCTTCACAAAGTACATGGAAGTCCGTGGACAGCAGTTTTTACTATTTTTTTGAAGTGGAGGAGTAAAAATTTTATGTGAGAAGTCAGAACAGTGTCCTGATTTTACTGACTTGGATAAGTATTGATTTGTTGGACTCCCCAGTGGTACAGCTGTTGCGCTTGAGGTCATTCGGCTGCCCAGGTGAAGGACCAGTGGACCAAAGAATGAGCGTATGAAGGATTACAGGGATATCTTTCATGTATTGTTTAGCTGCTTAATAAAATAATAAAAGGGTTTCCCCACACTCAGAAGACAAAGAGCCTCATGGGAATTGATACCTCTGAGGACTAAAAGGAGTGTATGAACTTCACCGGTGGAAGTGTCAGAGTTGATTCCTGTGAATGTCTTCAGACACAGGTCGCTTTACTAAATAAAGAGTAACGCTGTAAATGTAGGACTTTTATTAAAGGCACATCGCTACAGCAAAACCTGCAAGACTGGGATGTCTTGCTGATGTGGCACTGCAATGTGGTGCATACATGTGAACAAAATGATACTGCAAATGTNAGGAATTATATTGGTGGCATGAATGTACTTTTGTTCACTTTTGTCCAGTTCTTTTCCATTGTAGCTTTCTTACAGGTAGCACATGCCGTGTGGCAGACTCCTCTGGCTTTCCCTGTCTGAAGAAATGTTGTTAAAAATGAGGGGAGCCTGAATGCCTGCCAGGATGGTAGGGGCTGTGCGATAGAGGTGAAATAGTGGTCTATTAAAAGGTACTGAAACCGATATCTGAGAGCAAGAATGAAATGCATGGATGGCCATCTGATGTGGCAATGCAATGTGGTGCATACACATGAACAAAATGATACTGCAAATGTGTGGTCAGTATGCTAAGACTGAAAAATATTTGAGGATTCTGATAGTAGAGTGAGGTATTTGTTATAAATTGAAATGGAAAGAGTAGTGCCACGCTGCATTTACCTGGAGGTTTAGTAGGAGTTAAGCCTATTAACCAACATGCGAGAAGGCAAGAGGTTTGCAGTCTTTCTTGAAATCACTTTTGATGCAAAATGAAAGAATATGTAAGAGGCCTACCTCTCCAAAATTCTCTTTAATCCTGCACCGGTTCCTCTTCCTGCGGGGGATACATCACTCTGTGGTCCAGCTCCAGACTGGTTTCTGAACAGCAGCCCTTGACGGAGGTGTTGCCGATACCCGTGCGGTCTGTGCTACCGGCAGGGGCCATTAACAGCATCTGCACAGTCTGGTTGTGAATCTTCTGGACTGCCACTGGTTAAAAGATATTAACGTTTTCTCCCTGAGTTTCCTTCCCGGGAGAAATCTCCTCAAAACATAGGAGTGGATGCTGCAGACAGTATAAGAGAAAAGAGGCAGAGAAATGCATTCAGAAAAACGTGCATTTGCATGGTGAGAAAGAACGGAGTGTCCCATCCTGAGCCCTGGCTTTTACCCTGTGCTGATCTCTGTTTGCAGAACTGTGCAAGCGTATAGGAGATTTGCCCAGACGCATTTTAGCCTAATAGCTGTTATTTGGGAAATGGAAGAAAAATATTTGGCTTCCAGCAGTAATTAGAAAATTGTAATCAGTAATCAAATAACTACCACCCCCATCCCACCAAAGTTAAGCAAGCATTAATAATTAGCTGTAATACAAGGGTGTAATTCATTACAATGACAAATTATTTGTTAATGTCCGTAACACTTTGCCATAGCAATTAGTCATTCTTGTTGGACTTATCTGGAATTCTTACAAGACAACCATGAAATTGTAAAACATAATTATTGACAACATTGATAGCTGGCTTAAGCTTCTGCATTTTTGAGGGCAGGTTTCAGAAAGATCACAATTTATTAAGTAAGTGCAATGTTAATAGCTTACCACCCAAGTAAAAGAAATACGTGCTCAGAACAAAAATGTAGATTGTTTTTTTCTTTTTTTGGGAGTAGTTATGAATTGCGGTCCTTTAGGATACAACAAAGTTTTGTTCTTTGAAAGAAAAACAAACAGACTATTTTGTCTGTACCGGATTCAGACATCAACTCAACAGTGACCAACCCACCCCCTCACATGCTGAACTGATTAATTCTTTGCCAGGAGGAATCATGAGAAACCTGGATTTAAATGTCCTCTTAAAGCTTCATTTGTCTGTAGAGCCTGTTACAGTTGGTTTGGTCAGTCAGAAATCTGATATCTATTCTCTAGTAAACACTAGGAGAAGAGTAAAAATTTTGTTACAATATGTAGTTCACTCTTATTTGCTCCTCCTGCTCTTTTTTTTCCATCTCTTGTATATTTGTTATTCTCAATACAAGACAGGTGGCAAAGAAGAGCAGGCTTCAAGGTATAGAGCGAATGGGCAAAGGGGAATGAATGCCTGGGATCTGAAAACCAGCCGAGCTGGCTGTGGATCTGCTCCTTCAGGTGGCTCAGACCCTGTGCTCATCTCTCTGTAGGAATGGGGGAAATAAAATAAAACCTTTGTATGAGCGCTTCACATAAAACTGGTGAAAGTATTAAGAACTTTCTCCTTGGGCTGCTAATTAGTCCTTTCATGCATGTCATCTTTGTAATTGGGATTTTCATAATTCTCATACCATGGCCAGTTTCTTCTGGGGAAGATTTCGCAAGACCTAAGCAAACCAGAAGTTCAAGTCAGGTTTTAAAATTTGACTTGTAATAGTATACAGAATCCGAAATGCCTAAGGATAACATTGTTAAAAGCAATTTTGCTTTGCAAAAGGCATCTTAGCGGAAAATGGGAGCTTAATACCCACTGAATTTTAGTCTTACTTAACGATTTAAAGTTTCTAATGTTCAGTGCAAAGACACTGCTAACATGGCACAGATGCCTGCAGTGGGCTGCCCAGGGGTCTCTCTGGCGGGGGTGACAGCCGCCCGGTAGCCGTTGCACTGCGGTGGGACCGTTTGCCTTTCTCTCTGCTCTGTGCTAACACAAAGATGGGGGCTGATGCCTCCCGGGGGCCTTTCCATGACATACCACCCACGGGGGTTGAACTGAAGCATATTCTAAGGATACTTAAAACTGTCTTGACCAGTAGCCCCCTGTACTCCTGCCTCACACCCAGCCCCCAAGCACACAGACTGCTTAGAGAGAAGACGGCCACTTGCCGATCTGTTATTGGGATTTTTTTTGTTCTGTTTCTTGTGGTATGCTATAACATTTCTTTCTTTGGGGTGAATGATGGAAGCTCTTGAGCCAAACAAGGTAACGGATGCCTGGTAGGAATATTTTGTGGAGTAAAAGGTTGCACTGATATTTTAAGATTTGCAAGGACATTCAGAATGGAGGCAAGACACCTGAATGCTTCTTGAATATTGAGTCTCATGAAGCTACAAATTGGGGTAGCTGTGGCCTGTGTTTTTCATATGAAGAAGCAAAATTCAAATGAGTTCTAATAAAATTTTCATCCATTTTTAGTTACAGGACTGATGAATCAGAAACAGACTAAGCTGAAAGCAAAAAGGGTATCTCCTCATGTGAACATAACATTTGAGCCTCAGTGCCCATGCCTGTAACACCTGTGCTTTGATTTGGACCTATATTCTGTGTTTCACTTAAAGACATGATGTTACTGCCAGGTAACACATTTCATTTTTAGGTCAACGTTTCTCACCACATTGGAGTTCCAACTGTTACCTGGAACTTTTGCAAAAATACACAGAGTACATGCAAAAGTACAAAAATATGAGTCTTCTCCCAGGTGCCTTTTATCAGCTTGTTTTTCCTGACATATTGGATGTGATACACAGCCAGCTTCTCTGAGGGCAGGCTGAGAGCTCCTGCACTTGATATTACTTGCAGAACTCTTGGGCAAAGTCCTAACATTACTAAACTCAGTTCCTTGTTTATTCCTGTAAAGCCAAGATTTCACCTTCAGAAAATGTTATTTCAGTACACTTGCAAAACAAGATTTTTCAGATGAAGCACGTAGAAATTTAAGGCTCATTGTGAAGAAAAACTGTATTTACGGATCGTATTGCTTCATTATGATAATAAAAGCTCAGGGTCCTTAAACACTGTTCATTTTCTTTCTGACACAATCACAAAAGGGCAAAGTGAATTTGCACTTACCTATTTCAGAATAGGGTTTGTGAAGGCGTAAGGACCTTCTGGAGGGGCTGATTGTAGAAAATTAGCTTGCATTGTGTGAGTATGAGTTGATTAAGTTTAAAATAAATAGAGTCATTTCAGGAGGATGAAGTTTGAGGAACTGAAGGAAGTGGTTAGTAAAGTCAGCTGGGCTGAAGTGCTCAAGGGTTTGAATGTGGAGGAGGCTTGAAGTCTCCCTTAATCAAAATTACAAAACCTAGCAGGAATTTGCCAAACAAGCAGAGGGAGAAAATTGTAAGGAAAGGTTCCTTAAGTTATTTAAGTCAACAACCACCTCTGAATGATGGTAGGAGTAGGCACATTGCAGATGAAAAATTATTCCAAGGGCACATCAGCAAAGAAGTCAGTTCATGCAGATCACAAAGCACAGGAGAAAGTAAAAAATGCCAAATATCAAGGTGAAATAACTCTTCTAAAGTAAGTGTTAAAATGTATTAAAAAATGTATTTGGTTTTTAAGTGAAGAGCTTGAAAAAAGAAGTAGGAGTGGAATATATTCAATATGGGATAGATGTTCAAGTTGACTGAATGTAGCTCAAATACAAAAGCAGTATTTTTTTTTCAAGACAAAAAAGTAAAATGGCTCCTGGGAATCAGGAGTGGCAGCAGAAGGCATCACAAGAGAGGTGGAAACCAGCTGGGAGGAGGAATTTTTCCAGAATCCTGAAATAACTGAAATAGCAAATCATTGCATGTCGTATGTGGGAAACAGCAAATATAATACATATGTTAAAGGGAAGAAGAAAAAGGGATTCAGGCACCAAACAACTTGTGTGGATACATGCTGGACTTCCAGAGAGCAGCCTGCAAAGTGCAGGTCAGAAGTGGTTTACTTCATTTGGCCATCCTTGTCTGAGGTTGCCAACAGCTGAAACCTCCCTAGGCATGGAGGGAGCAGAGCAGGTGTCTCTGAGCTCTCTGGGATGGCCTCGCTGAGCAACTGAAACCCTCCAACCCCAGCCCCTTCCCCAGACCCGGTACTACGGAGGAGGAGGCACCTGTGTGGCTGCTCTGTACTTCTGTTTGCAGCAGTAGCAGGGACCCCCGATCCTGGAACCAGGTGAGGTGAGAGGGAGAGGTGGAGTTGATGTGCTCCCCATCCCTACGTGAGCTGAGGGCTCTCGCTGGAAGGCACCGGTTTCTGCATATGGACAGAGGCCAAGGGCTGAGTGACTGATGGTAGAGCCAAGGCTGAGGGAGAGGATGCAATGCAGAGACTGTGCACACGCCACAGGCAAGAACAAATAATTTGGTATGATAGATTCCTAGAGGATGGCCCTGGAGTTTCTTCTGCTCTCTCAGCGTACCCTGTGATTTCTTTGTGGAAGAGCAGCACCAGAAAACAAAGACAGGAGTTGAAATTTGCCCGTAAAAGCCAGTTTGTTAGTCTCACTCAGTAGAAATTAAGAAACTAGTAGTACCCAATTTCCTGTATTTTAGCTATGTTCATTTAAGGCGTAGCCTACCAAGTCTTTTGAGCATAAAATTGTGGCACCACAGATGAATGTCTAGCTTTTCAGGCTAATGACTCGCTAAGTAGCCTTCCATAAACAAAACTTAAAGAGCACTCAGTGGAGGAGGGGAGGATTTTGAAAGAAACAATAATGAAAAACAGAGGTGAATGGAACAGTAGACAGAATACAACAAAGCCTTTCAAAGAGCAGTTCGCACCAGACTAACCCAATATTTAAATATTGATAAGGCTGCTGATTTTCTAGAGAAATGAAAAGCGGTACATTAAATCGAACCCCTCTAACTTTCAGTAACGTATCAGGTATTTGCCACTTGGGAAATTATTACCTCGTCTAGGGAATAGATGGGGAATAGGGCAAATACTGTGAGTTGGCTGAAGACCTGGGTTCTGCTGATAGGGAAACAAGTGCATGGAGGATAGATGGTTCTCAAGATTCAGTCTCAGGACTAGCTGGATTTAGTATTTTCACTAATGGTCTTGATGCAAAGAGTAAGCCTGTGCTAGTGAAAGTTGATCATGGGTGGCTGGGAGGCACTGCCAGTGCTGGGGAGGACTGGGTGATTGCATAGCAGGAGAACATCCTTGTGCAGCAAGATATTTGTAGCAAAAGAAAAAATATGAAATGCAGCGGCATGTACAAGATCATGGAGTGAGATCCAAAATATGCACAGATAAAATTATGCCTAATTATTAGACTTGGAATTGAAATAACTTTAGGGTGTCAGGCACGTAGCCTCCTATTTGGTGACTGACTGTACAGTGAAGTGACACTATAGACACTTACAACCATTTATGCACAATTGTATAGATAGGAAGAAACTTAATAGAAGCCATGATGTTCAGCAGGAGAACACAAAGAACTAATTAGCAGGAAGTACAACAGATGTGTCCAAAACGTTCTTTCTTGCTTCATTTTAGTAAATTGATAACTGGGCTTTATGATATAAATCCTTTTGCAAGGCTTATGAACCTAAACTGTCTAATTTGAAACCAAGTCAGGGAACAATACTTTTGTAAGTAGTTTTCCTGAAGGAAAACCTGTGGGTATAGTAGGGACAGTTGCATTTTGTCTTCCCAGTCAGCTGGCAGGATTTCTTCCTGGACATGTGTCTTTCCTTCAGTTTTCTGATGCCCCATTTGTCAAATTTTCATTCCCACGCCCAGGCTATTCCTGTCCCTCCTGTCCAGGGCCAGTGGAGGGTGATGCAGCCCATGGGCACAAAGGAGAAAGTGGTCTTCTCCTGTCCAGGAAGAACTTTCCCATCCCATTTGCAGTGTGTTGTGGTGCTCTCTCCTAACTGAGTTTCTAAATTAGACTGCTTCTAAAGGAAGTTCTTCCCCCTGGAAAACTGCAGGATTCTCCTAAGCAAAGTCTCGAAGGCAGAGATGTATCCGGTCCATAATGGCTGGGATCCTAATTAGGATTATATCCTAATTAGCCATTAGATCCTAATCATTCTAATTAGAATCTGCTCCTCTGTGTCAACACCTCTTGAAAATGCAAAGGCAAAACCAACATTTACCCAACCAGAGATGCAAGGAGAGAAACAAGCTGTCCCAGTCACTTCTGAGGACTGCACCATTGCGTGTCCAGTGGCAGTCTGCTGGGCAGGGAGCATCCCGCTTTCCAGTCCATATCTGAAGACCCTATGGCTGCCATGACCGAAGCTCATCCTTTTGATCTTTTAAATCTGAAATTACTCAGGTCAGTGGGAAGGACAGGTGATCAAATGGAGAGAGGGGAGAGAAGAGAGGGCAGTAAGGCAAAGAGTAAGATCAACATTCAGCCACAGGTCAAAGCTGTGGCCAGCTCTTGCAGGCTGTCCTCCATCCTTGTAAACAAGAGGAAGGCCCACACTGAAGGCCCCACACATCTACAGCTGTGTTCGAAATCCCTGAATGTCTTGAGCTGACTCTGTAGAATGGGCCCATGGTGTGCTGGGGGAAGGCGTGCTGCCACGTTGCTGACCAGTGCTCTTGAGGGGCAACGGGACGTCTCAGAGGGGTGCTAGATAAAAAGCTGTGGTCTTCATCTGCTGACCTGTCCCTTCAGGACTGGCTATCTTGCAAGCCTCAGATGGTTTTCTTGCAAGACTAGCTCAAATCAAAGTCTGGGCATCACAGGCGTCTGGGCATCAGACGCTGTCTCCCTGTGTTCCCAAGAGGTGACAGTGTAACATAAGCGGATGCACTGATCTTCTCAACCCTTTTGTGAATTTAGCACCCACAATGGAAACTTCTCATACGGAAAGTGCTGAAATGAATTGCTTCATCAAGTCCATTTTTTTCTTTAATTTCTCCCAGCACAACCAAACTGCTGCCTTAAATCTGCATGTGTGGCAGCTAAATATTTTTCTGAAAAATGTCGTATGCAATCTCTTTGTAACTGTGAAAGAGTGACTTCCATGGATCATGGTGTTTTATTTGTTCTAGGTCAACTAAATTATCTGGTATTCTTCACCTCAAAGCCTATCTGCGATGTTTCCTTTGCCTTCTCTTATCTGTAAGAATTATGTTTGTTTTACAAGTAAATGGAGGAAACAATTTGGGCAGGGGCAATATAATCATACACGTATTGGTTAACTAGATGCATCAAATTATTCAAAAAGGAATTTTTTAAAATGATACTTCTGCTCTCCTGACTCACCCCAGCTGTTACGAGGGGTTTCACTCCTTGTAGGCATCACAGAACATATATGTGACGAGGAGGAATTTGAAGAAGGAGATAAGAAGCATCTTTCTGGCTTGATTCAGGGAGCGTGTACAAAGGGATCAGTGAGGGAAATTTGCCTGAAGCTTTACAGATATAGTGGCAAAAAAGAGAGAAATATGCATTCAAGATTGGCAAAGCTGGAGCAGGAGAGCCAGGAATTTTGTGACAGGAGACATGATAGATATAACTATTATGGTAATGCTGCTTTGGTTTGTTACAAGAAAATTTAAAGCTGTACAGATTTTCATAACCCATTCGCTTTACCTCAACTTTTTCAGATATGCCTTGATGCAGGGCAGCATGTTCTGCATAGTGATACTGAGAAATTCTGTTTGCCTGCAGCTTTCCAAAGCTGCGTGTAGATAATTTCTTAATCCATTACCAGGAAGGATATTTGACACATTCACTTGCATTAATTAAACAGGTGTAGGAAGAGACATGTCGTTTTTCAACAATCCTTCAGGACTTTTTGAAGAATCTGATTGAACAGCTCCTGAATTTTTTTTTTCCTTAGGAAATAATAGGAAATGAACATTACATGGATTATTTATATATTTAGCTAGTTGTCCATTTAAAAGCATTTACTCACATTTTTTTTTCCTTACAGAGAAAATTTACTGTGATGCACAAGCTCTACTTACTTCCAGGAGGGCTCTGGGAAGTACAAGGCTTTCTACATGCTCTTCCTTCAGTTGTCCCCAAAGAAAACCTCCATCTCGAAAAAAAAGACGATATACCCCCCACTTGTTTTTATCAGTAACATTTGCTGTTTAAAAACTGTTTATCAAATTGTGCTGCAAAACCCTCTTCTTGTATATGCAAATAAATCTGGAGCTTGACATCTTTCTCAAAGATGATATTGGTTCTGCCCTGGGGAGGTGTAAGGTATCCATCTAAGCTCACTATTAACCGTGAAGAAAACAAACCTAACTCTATTTGTTGAACTTAATTCGAGAACACATTTATGTTATGATAGCTGGAGAAGAATTTCCTGCAGCTATCTGCTACAGACATCACAATCTGCTTTTCTGTGTTGAAAAATATTTTTTGATGGTGTCTTTTTTTTTTTTCACTGTAGCTGCTTTCAAAAAAAGAAAAGTCCCTCTGACCTTAGGAGTCACAAACTCTTATAGGACAATATGTACTACGGAACAGATTTTTATTAGGTCCAGCCAGATTCTCAGATTCATGCTACAGGGTACGAGCAAACTTTGATCCTTTTCTGCTTGTCAACATATTGCAGTTAGACCCCTTGCTTTTGTATGTCATTTACTAACATGGGACAGTATACAGAGATTTTTTTCAGCACTTGGCTCTTTTCACTATTTTCCAAGGACTTTTCCCAGATTAATCAACAAAGGTCCAAGTCTGAAGACCTCAGAGTATTTGTTTGAAGAAATGCCTAACTATTAATTTTCCTTTGTTTTCTTTTTTTTCTTTTTTGTGTGTAACAGGATGGGTTTGTAAACAAATTGAGTGAACTCAGTCACTTGTCTTGGCCTTATCCTTTTAAAGTTTTTCCTGTATGGGGATTAGTAAAAAAGCAGGCAAATATTTTGAAATTTAAATACTTTACCCTCTGTGAAGATGAGGGACCCTCTCCAGGGCCTTGCCAGGGGCTGGGAGGGCTCCTTTTCCATGGAAGCACGGTAGGATACATTGACCAGCCACCACAGTCACGTTAGCATGTGCTCTGCATCTTGCAGGAAAATCCTATTTTGTGACTAGTGGACAGTTTATTGGAAGGGGTTGAAAAGGCAGATGCGGGAGGACAGTTTGGTTCACACTATTTAGGAGCTCATTTGGGCTTTTAACAGCTGGCCTGCATTTGGGGGACCTCACAGCTGCTCCGATGTAAACAAAGCCCTTTGCGGTTTTTGGCTGGAGGAAGGACAGCCTCCCTCCCAGCTGCAGGCTGCCGGACAATACGCACCCTGCACTATGTAGGAAGCAGCAGCTTCATTTTTCTGCCCATACTATTGGCTGGTCTAGAGAATATGAGACCCTGGTCCAGCTTCCTCTCCACTCCCTGCCTCCCTGGCCATGGCTGCCTGGCTGTGCAGGGAGGAGAGCAAAGCTGCAGGGGTGGATCTGCATCACCTTGGGAGCCAGCTTTGCCCAGAGGACATGTGCCATGCTGCCAGCACAGGGTCCAGCCGTGCCCTGGGAGCTGGGGAGCAGCAGGTGGGAGGAGAGGGCTGTGCTCCAGACACACCGCCTCCTGCTTTTCAGCGGATCCACGGAGGAAATCTTTCATGTCTTCTTCCCAGCTCCCTGCGTACTCATGCAATGGTCAGAGACAAACAATCTAGCCATTATTGTATTACCCAATACAGAAAAAAAAGAAAAACAACCCTCAGCTAATCATGTTTTGCATCAAGGGAAAATAAAGTTGTTTTTGTTTTTTTAAAACCCAAATGAAATCATGGTGCTTTATGGATATTTGTGTCATCCTAGGAGAATGATTCCATTAAGACTAAAACAAAGGCTTCTTTTTGCTAATAACCTTTGAAATGAAATTTGTTTTCTCAGGAGTCCTTCTTTTAAATAGAAGTCTTTCCCTTAACTCCAGGGTAGAAAACCTGATATTGTTTTACATAATCAACAGATATATGTATTAGGGCAAATATGTGGCTGTGTTTTTCACAATGAACAATGACTAATGTTACTTACCTGCTTGGCACATGCTTTTAAGTTAATCAACTGTTTGTCTTTAAAAGCTTATGAAGAGATTGTTATTTAAAGTTTGAACTATTACCCTAAATGCACTGTAGCTAAGTAACGTGAATGCGTTGAATTAAATGCGATCTTAGATAAAACTGGTAAATCATTTCTCAACAGAGAAAATAATTCCTATACACAGAAAATGTGGTCATTGATTAAATTAAAAATCACAGCAGAAATTTTTAAGATTTGCTTCCTTAAATAGATTATAGCCACACAGATGTAAAGAACATAAGAGTTACGTAGCTTTTAATCATCTCTCCTTGTGCTGTTGTTCTCAGTGCAGATGTTTGCTGTGGGAACAACAGCTCCTTATGGGACTCAGCACTGCAGATTACTTCCTGGAAAATTTGGCACAGGGTGGCTTAGAGGCAAACTTGCACATTTTAGTTTTGTGCTGGCAACTGGGAGAGAAAGGAAAAATAAAGTGTGTAGTAAGTGAAACAAAAGTACAGACAACTTACACATCCCTTGCCAGCTTTTAGGGGAATAAGAGCACTTGAGATTTTGCAGCGTCTTACCGGAATAATTAGAACTACATAATATTTGGAATACTCAAGCCCAAGAAAAGCTTGGGAAGATTAAAGGGGCGAAGCTAAATCCCCTGTCAAGGAAGGAAGAGCCGGGCCAGGCTTTGAGAGGACACACACGAGGGAAGACCCGTGGCCCGAGCTGGATGTGCTGCCTCACCACTAACACACACAGATGTGAGAAATCCAGCATGAATGAAAGCTGAGAGGACATCCATCTGGTGAAAAACATTTTAGGGAAAATAAAACGGTGCATTTATTTGTTTTTCCGGCTTCCTAAAGGTCTGGTGCTGCAGGCCTCCCAGCTTCCACTATTTTCAAACTGATTTTATCACCTTGAGCTGTACAGCATCAGATAAGGACAGTGTGTTGGAATTTATAGGGGAGGCTGTTTGTAGTGTCTCACCTGTCTGGTCCTGCTGCCAAGGGGTCAGTGGCTGTTTAATGACAGGAACTGTCATCTGGAAAAGCAATGACAGACCTGATGCCAGGCCAGTTTCTGATGGCTTTGTCGTATGCTGTGGGACTGTTCACAAACTAGACTCTGCTCATGTCCTTTGTACTACACAGCGTGAACAGTATCAGAAATTGGACAGCTGGAAAATAGTCAGAGAGAGACCTCCGTGTCTTAAGCCCTGAGTTCAAAGCCGGGGATGGAAGGACTACTGGTACCCGCAGCTCAGGAACAAGCCCATGCAAGGAGGATTACATTCAAGATTAGACAGGCACTGTTGTTGTCTTTGATCTTGGCTTCACAGATGACAGCAGCTTGCTAAATCTTCAAGGCTTAAGAGAACAGAGAG
The DNA here is from genome assembly GCA_013400615.1 of Syrrhaptes paradoxus. Classification (NCBI taxonomy): domain Eukaryota; kingdom Metazoa; phylum Chordata; class Aves; order Pterocliformes; family Pteroclidae; genus Syrrhaptes; species Syrrhaptes paradoxus. The sequence continues at coordinate 13,641 of VZTO01027898.1, forward strand.
GACTTTTTATAACAGGTGGGAGTCACACTGGGTAAAATGCAGAAGGGAGGAACGAGGTGAACAGGAGACTCTCAATCAGCCGGCACTGACCAGCACGGTGGGTTGTGCGGGACAAGGGCTGCGCTCAAACATTGCTGGGATTTCTGCACCCCTCCTGTCTTACAGCTGGATGAAACTGAATACTGTCTGTCTAAAAAGACACATTTTGACCACCAGTTAGAAATAGGTTTAACTCCAGAAGGGTGTGGATGGCAACCAGTTTCAAATATTTACTCTGCTGTTTTCTTTCATCCCGAGTATGTGGCTTAATTTATGAAAAATCTGTCTCTCTCCTTACATCAACAGTTGCGCAGGCATTAAGCAGAAGCATGTGAGATGCTGATAGCAAACTGACCCTTGTATCGGCAGGGACATCCCAGGCTCTCCCCAGGCAGACCCAGACCAAAGTCTGTGACCTGAGTAAGAGATAGGAAGGCTGGAGATGCCCTGATGAACATCCCAATATCAGTGTGGGGCAAACAGATGTAACTCCTGTTCCTGTCTCTTCACCTGGATATGTTCTTTGGACCAAAGTGTCAGTTCTTACCAGTCTGTATTTTCCAGTCAAGAAACTCACCAGAAGATTCCTGGCCAGTTCCACTCACAGTGTCAAGTCCTGTTTGCCAATGTTTAACTGAGACTAGAAAATGTTTATTGTAGTCTTAGCAGACTTAGCAAGACTTCATCGAGGAGACTGAGGTGACAGAGGAAATGTTCTGATGCCAATGACCTCCTGGTTTAGAGGGAAATAGACTTCAGGGGCATCCCTTGTTTCTTTCGATGAGGGAAGCACACGTGTGTTTGACTGACTGACATTCATTTCTGCAGCACTAGACACCTTCACACTGACTGTCTTGTCCTGTTGCATGCCAAAACCCAGCAGGACCACTGGCAGCATGAGGCACACTTTTCTGTTTAACCAAACAGAGGGTTAACTCCTTTTCCCAGTGTCCTAGGTTGGGCAGGGAGATGTGAACAAATTCCTTAGTGCCCCCACAGCTTCAGTCCTTTGCTCTCTGTCAGTGCTTATCTGCTGGGGCTGCTCTCTTCCCTGTGACACATGTTGAACACGTGCTGGGTGAGCATTTTCCCTTCTAACATAAGTCACATTCCTGGTACTGCCGCATCAACAGCATCCGACTGGATGGGAGCAAGGGAAGCAAATGCTGAACGCATTTGAAAAATCACTGACAGCCAAGCAGCTAAGGACATGACATGTAAACTTTTCAGAAAATGCTTTAAGGGGCAGACATTCACTTAACCCCATTTGGAGCACGTAGCAAGCTCTCTGCCTTTGTTCATTCCTTTGGACAATTCCGGTGATGACAGCACTGGATACTATTTTTATGAAGAATACCGCGTGGTGAACACCTGCATGAGTAACGTTCTCAGTCCACAGCATTTTGTCTTACATGCTTTTGTAGGCTCAGTTTCTGTGCTGAATTGCACAGTTTTTCCCTTTAAAAAATGCAAAATTGATATTTTCTAACAGAGTCTGCATGACAGTTAAAACCCAGGTAAAATATAATAAAAAAACTGAGTGCTGAGAGCAAATGGATTCTTGCAAAATGTCAGATGAAAATTACTCTGATTCTGACAAAATCATTATTTTGTCCTCCTGTAATAGCAAAGGCATGGGAAGGAATAGGAACAAAGCTGTGATGAGCATAGAAAATATTCGTTTTTTGCCAGGAGAGAGGTTAAAATGTGCTAACCAGTTATCAGGTACACAGAGAGGATATTGTGCCAGGTGCACAGATTGATGGGTTATAAAACGATTTGAAAACTGAAGGTCATATAGATGGCATACTGCAAATCAGATATTTAAGCAGATGGCATGGGTATTCACTAGTCCACCTGGCTTGAAGAGGGAATTTTCCAATGCTGTACAAAAATGTCAATGCATAAATAAAAAAAAAATTAAATATTTAGATAAGTGGGCTAAACTGTGCTAATTACTTGCTTGTCACTTTCCACGTTTCTAATCTTGGTAATTTTTCACTTATAACATGTTTTTCTGTAACATAACCACCAGCCTAGTTGTAGCTGGTACAACATATCAAAAGCACAAGGGGAAAAATTCTGAGTGAAATTTCATGTCCAATTAATATTGTAACTACCTTTGAAATTTTTCCTTTGGGAGGGGGAAAGTAATTAGAGTTAGAAGGAGAAGAAATTTAGACAGCCACTCCTGTACCTTGTCACTGACATTAGCGTCAGAGAGAGGGACATGGAAAAGTGAACAGGAAGAGGAAAATAAGCCCTGTGAGAAGGTCAGGATGAGCAAGAGAAAAAGTAATGAGATAGAAAAAGTGACTCTCTAACTGCAAGCTCTCCGAAAACTCCCCGTGTGGGGACATGGCGTGGTTGACTTAACACAAGGGCAGCATCATGCAGACTATCTGTAAAGTAGAAACAAATGTGATTTTGGTTTTGAGGCAGAGCTAGGAAATTTCTGGCATATGGCCCTCCCAGCAGACCACACGTAGGGACCTGTTGCTTGTCTGTGTCATGTATTCCTCTCTAACTGAGAGAAATCTATCTTCCTTCTACTGTTAATTCTTGAAACAGAGGTGGCTGTAACAGAGAGGGAGGGAGGTTTCATTAGCATCACTAAGCGGTAGCCCGTACCTTTTCTGGGATGTGATTCATTCGCATTAAAATTCAATGGCAAAGAGCCATAATTAGACAGGAGAGATGCATAGCTGGATGGGAATGGTTTATATGTGCCCCTGTTGTTCTGTTGGTTTGGGTTTTTTTTTTAATCAAACCTGGCTCCCAAGAGGAAGTGAGTGCTGAAGAGACACTACAGTGTCAGAGGGCTATGCTGCCACCAAGCAACACATTACTGAAGCGAAAACAGAGCCTCTTTCTCTGCTCCTTGAATAGTCTGAGTCAATTCCTGATACTGGAAAAGTCAGAATAATTAGGCGGAAGCACTCGTCTTCCCATTCAGTGGTGAGAGAAGGGAACTTTGAGAGTGTGGCTTTGTTCTAAGAGAGGATGCACTGCTATGTGTTCCCGTTCAGTACAGTTCAAAATAAATCTCAGCTATAGAAGTACATCTCATGGCCTCAGGATATCTTTTCTTTGTTGAAAGAATGTGCAGCTATGTTAGACATGAAGGCATTACCTAGAAATTGAGGAGCCTTGCTGCACAAAGGACGTGGCAGTCCACAGGAGTATGTGACAGAGCTGTTTTCCACAATGCCCTTCTGCTCGACAGAGAGGTATAGTTGCAATGTTTTTTTTTTCCCTCCAGCTGACATAGTAGTACTTCAAGAAGTATTCTCAGAACAGCAAATGAGATGACAATGGCCATGTTTTGAGGACAAGCATTAACTTTCACCATAAAAAAACTACTATATTTTAAGGGTCATGCTGAATATCTGTTGTGGTTTAATGCACTTGGTTAGCACCAAAACACCACACAGCCGCTCGCTCACCACCCCTCCTTCTCCCAGGCATGGGGGAGAGAATTAAAGGGGTAAAAGGAGAAGAGGCTCCTGGATTGAGATAAGAAAAATTTCATAACTAAACTACAATAATGCTAAAAATAATAATGATAATTATAATAAGAATAGTAATATATACAAATATACAAATAAGTTATACACATTGATACTGCTCACCACCCGATGATGAAGGCTCAGCGTGTTCCTGGCTAATAGTCCCAGAGCAGGGAGAGTCCTGAAACTACCATCCCAGAAAGGAGGATAAGAGCCCAAACATCTGAGGGAGCGAGAGGTGACCAAGAGAGAGAGAGGGATGGCCTGGAGAGAGAGAGGGAGATGATCCAGAGAGCCAGAGAGCGAGCTCCAGATAGACCCTCATCTATATACTGGGCATGATGCGCATGATATGGAAAAGATCATTGACCAGTCTGGGTCTCGGTCCTAAACCTAAGATCAAATCCCAGGCTAGCAATTGGGGCTGTGCTCCCTCTGAGCTTCTCCTGCCCCTGCAGACACTGGCACAGCAGAGACGTCGAAAAGTCCTTGACTGTCCTGGCAGCAACTCTATACATCAGTATGTGATCAGCCGCTGTTTCAGCACAAATCCAAACACAGCTTTGCACTAGGTACTGTGAAGGAAGTTAACTCTGCCCCAGCTGAAACCAGGACAATATCAAAGGAAAAGAGTCAAAGCCTCGGTATTTTGCATTTTTATAAGAAAAGTTTTCATGCAAAAACACATTGACATTCATTAACATAATTGACTAACTGCCTGCCAGCCAGCATAATGACCTTGTTTCTAGTCAGCAACCTGACTGAAGGTGCAACAGTTCTGCCTGCAGGTAGATAGGATTCATATGATTCAGGATGTTAATTTTTAGCTATCAGAGTAAAATTTGTCCTCTGTCATCCAACCATGGTGGGATCTTAGAAGAAAAAGAACAAAAGGTTGGTTGTCCTGGGGCAGACTAACAGTTCAGCTAGCCCAGTGCCCTGTCTCTGGGAGAGACTGACAGTGGATGCCTCGGGCAGAGCAGAGAGAAAAGGTCAGGCAATGCTTCCCCAGAACCCTCTCCAGATTCTAGCAGCTTGTATCCCAGGTGCCCTGAACCAGGGACAGCGTCCTTGCATTTAACATCCCTTATTGAGCACTCTGCCACCTGCATGCTCTGACCTTCTCCAAGGGTTGGGGGCTTTCAAGGAGTGCTGGGGACTGCCTGAATGGTAAAGACAGAATCTTCCTGTCATCCATAGAGGACATTCATGGGGCTGGATGGGCCCAAGAGGGTGTGAGGAAACGTGTCTGTGCACGGCTGTCCGCCACACACATGGCTCCTGAGGCATGTCCTTGCACTGAAGTTCTGCAGCTAAGCCCCGCATCCATAGAATCATAGAATCATAGAATCATTAAGGTTGGAAAAGACCTCAAGGATCATCAAGTCCAGCCATTAACCCAACACCACCCAACCCACTAAACCATGTCTCCCAGCACCACATCTACACATTTCTTGAACACCTCCAGGGATGGTAACTCCACCACTTCCCTGGGCAGCCTGTTCCAATGGAATTAGAATTTTTTCTAATATCCAACCTAAACCTCCCCTGGTGCAACTTGAGGCTGTTTCCTCTTGTCCTGTCACTTGTTACTCTAGAGAAGAGGCCAGCACCCAATCCAAGAGGGGTCTGTGCCCACCAGGCACCACTGAGCTTTTTCTCAGTAAAAAAAATGCATTAAATGTGTCTTTTGAGCATTGTGCTTATTTTTAAAAGCAATATCTGCCACCAAGTGGAAAATGTTATCACTTCACCAATATTTATAGATTATTACCAGTAATAATCTCAGCATCAATCTTGCTTGTTACTCTGAAAGAGTTCCAAACAACCAGACAGATAGAAAAATGCAGTGCTGAAATATAGCATCAGTCATTTTGCTGGTTCCTTTTCAGCAGGAATTAGAAACCTTGCTGAGGCACAGCCTGCTGTGTGCTTAAACACGGAAAAATGACAGAGGGGCTGCGGTGTGGAGACAGCCTTTCATTCTTAGGCTCTGTAGCTGGGTCTCTTGACACAAAAGACAGCTCTGCTGAAATACAGAAACTACAGAAATTCACACTCAAATCTGAATCTTCTGGAGCCTTGGTTTGTATTGCTTGTGCCAAGTCTGAGCTGTTGCCTTGACTTCAGCCTTTTTTCTACTAATCCTAGATACAGTGACAATTAATGGGTTTAGTTGCAGAAATCTCAGGAGGAGTGCCCTGATGTATCAGTGGTTGATGAGCACAATCAAGTGAGGGTTGTTTTTTTTTCCCTTTCCCATCCTTTGTACTTTCTAGAAGAGCTTCAGCAGGGACTAGTGCTCTGAGGAACCAAAGAGAAGTTAATCCTCTGTCCTGTGAATATGGTCTCAGCTGTTCCTGGCTGCTCATTTAACTTCAAATGGCTAAAAGTCAGCTCTTACATCCCTAGCTCTACTCCAGGATCTTAACATATTTCCAAACAAAATAGATGTGAGATAAGGGTAGGAAACATGGCACAATGGCAAGGAAAGGAGAATACAGTAAAAGAAAAAAAAAATGAAAGAAAAAGAAATCAAGAGTGTTATTTGGGTTTGTATCCCCAATCAGGGCCAGTACTCTGCAGTGCTTCCTGGGATGCTCAGGTTCTACAGGAGATGGTCCCAGTACCCCGGTCCAAACTGAAGGAAAGACTAGAGGTGAAGAAGATGGACATGTGGAAGGTCTGGTGCTGGTGAACTGAAATATGAGGGCCACAGAGCATGAAACCAAAAACTGTCCTGGGAGTTATGTTAGTGGAGGCTGTGCCTGTACTTGGGAAGCAGCACATAGTGCAGGCAGTGGGCAGCTGTTGGCCCCTTGGCCAGATGGACACAACCACTCCCCAGCTCCCGTCATCCCAGCCTGCTGCAGAGCTCCGAAATGAAGCTTGGGTCCTGAGCAGTCACCTAACGGGTTGGAGAGGCTCCCTGGCAGGATGTTTCCATGGGCGAGGGGTGATTTTATCAAAGCTACAGTGCGTAAACAAGCACAAGATGTTTAAAGAGGTTTTACTTGCTAGCAGCAAGGCAGGAGCGAGCAAGATACAGTGAGACATTTTCTTTTGCCAGTGGCTGGACCAGCAGCTCTGCAAAATTACTTTCTTCCACCTGGGAAGCCAGGCAAAATGTGTAGGTACTTAATGACCATTTAAAAATGTCTAGATAAGACACTTTTTATTCAGCTATGGGAACTCTAAGATAGGTTAGAGGTCTCTGCCCGTGGAAAAATGCCAGAAAACAGAGAAAAATTAGCTGCATAGTAAGGAATGTTTGCAAGACTTGGCTTTTGCATAAAACAGCATCATTTTTTTGTGTTTGCTTGCAGGGGCTGCAGGTTGTGCTCTGATGGGCTCAAGGCTGTATATTAAGTCTGTCCTGGGAGGAGGCTTTTTGAAGTAAATGCTTTTATTTAGTTTTGTTTTCTAGTTTTGTACTCTCTCCAGTGTGGGAGACAATAAAACACTTTTTAGTTAGAGGCCATATAGTGGTGCTGTTGACTCTGGTTCATTTAGGTTTTGCTGGCTTGTGCCAAGGGGCAGGTTCATACTTGCCAACTTACATGACTGTGAAGTAACCTTTGACTGATACTATAAAGTGATCCCAGAGCAGCGGTGGTGGCCCTTAACATGAATGCTTGGGCTTTTGCATGACAAATCCTGGACCAGGTGTCAACTGTGTCATGGAGGAAGCAGAAGAGAGACAAAATGATAATACTGGAAATACTTTACCTCCATTATAGAAAGAGAAAACTAACCAAGATCAGTGATATTTAATTTCTTATCAATTGAAATTGGGATGTAGGAAAAATTACATGTACTGTAAATAGATACAAATTTTTATTCTATGTATACACTGTTCACATAAATTCATCTATTCATAATCCATAGTTGAATGTCCATATGAACTGTTGAAACTGCATGTCTGTATGTGTTAGATACAATAGTGTAAAGCTGTCTATGTCTCTACCTATGCAGTCACCAGAATCACTGGCACATCACACCACTCCCTCCTTCCTCTGGCTTCCTTCTGGGGGTCTCCCTACTTGTCAGCTTGAAGATCTGGTTCCTCCACACCTTCAGGGGCTTTAGCTGCTGTTGCCTCCCACATCAGTCCTACCTCCCATTCTCTGTCTCTCTGGTTACTTCAGCCTCTTTGTTACCTTCCCAACAGTTGCCTCTTGGCTTTCAGCTGTTGTACATCCATCCTGAGCTGGTCCTCAAACGCACTGCTCTCCTACCAGTCAAATGCCTTTACCAATAGCAAACAGCTCCGGTACTTATTCTACATAAATTGCCAAATAAATTCAGCCACAGGAATGTCATTAACAATGACAGTAAGAATGAGAAACAGAGAGGAAGAAATAGGAAGGGAAGGAGGGAGAAGTAGAAACCATTCTGATTTAATTGATTATCTAAACTCAGAAATTTTGTTTACAGATCTGGATAAGCTGAGACAGTTTGGATAAAAGCTCACTTTAGTTTGTGAGGTGACTAGGGTGTTATTTATTTTATTCTAATTGGTCCTATATTGGCCTTCCCTTATTCAATGTGTTGAATGAAAATGAAAGCTTGCACCTGTCACAGAATAGATGACACATTAAAGAGGAGGTTGGTTGAGCATACAAACAACATTAAAAATGAGGACAGCTTGAGTGAGTAAAATACAGAGGTTACAAGGTGGATTTATCTGCTTCAGAAAATACTTTATTTCAAGAATGAAAGAACGAATTTGAAGGAAACTGATTTCAATGACTTGATTTCAACTCATCAGTCACACATTTATATAAAATATTGCAAACAAATAATGCATTACTTGCATCAGAATATCTTGATGCTTAAAAAGGCCTTTTAAAATTACCTTTCTGTGACATACTATGAATTATTCATTGAGTGTATGGGCAGACATTGTTTGCATCATACTCTTTGCCAGATTTTGTTTTTCTCTAAATGTTTAAAAACTTCAGGGAGCTCTATATTGTATATAATAATGCACAATGGGTAACCTCAAAAATAACGTATTTTTCTTGCCACATTTCATGCAGAACTGCAGGTCAGTTTGTTTAACACAAGTCAGCAGATGCTTTTAGAGACTATGTAGTAATTCCTATGTTCTTATGAGTAACCTGGAATTGCCGTGCTACATGGTATTGGGAATTATGCAGATCTATAGGAAAGAAGATAGGAAAGTGTTACCATGCCAACTGCATGTGATTAGTGACAGCAGCCTACTATCAACCCTTCTTAGCCCCATGATCTTGCTTGATTTGTAGTATCTGTATACAGGCATTGTCTCAAAGGGACTTCCGCTTTCTTTTCACTGGGATGGTGTCTTTTAAAATAAACACCTAAACACGTCTTTATGAGTATTTTTTTTATTGCGTCTAATTATTTTAACAAGGTCCCTTATGTGTTTGAACAAGGTCCTTTATGCCAACAGAGAGAGTGAAGCCTTCAGAAAATCCATCCAAGCTTGTGTCTTTTTGGGGACCTTCCTGGTTGTTTCTGTTTTTGAAACCCAGCAGAACAGATTCTAACATTGCTGGGAAAACCATATCTAATCAGCTGGGTGATTTATTTATCATTGTTATAGGTTGGCAGCTGGGTGACGCAAAGGCCATCTCAGACTGGCTGGAGCCAAAAAATAGTGGCTTCCAGTAAATAATACAGTGATAAGAAATTTTCTCTACACTTCTACAAAATACTTCTTGTGTTCATCTTCAAAAAAGGAAGTCAAGAAATCATGTTCTACTGTGGTTTAAAATGTGGGTGCAGGATGATCACAACGTTAACATAAGTATAGATACGACTGCAATAAATTTGTCGTCATTGGCTTAGTAAAAGGCAGTGTGAACACAATGAGAGGACAGAATAAAATGATAGAGAAGTCTTGTTTTTGATTTACTGTTAATTGATTTTAATCTTGCTGCCTTCTTCCTGCAATTGATGTCTGAGCTTTATGTATCTTTCCAAATGTCAAATCTGTACATGACAGACATAGACTGTATTCCTGTCACAGATTTTGATAGCATCTCTGTGTTCTTGCCAATGTGAATTCAGACTAGTATTCAGTATAGGAATAATTCAATTGATGCATCATCATTCTTTAGAAAGAGGATTTGGATTTTTTTTTTTGTACTGAGCTAGTGTTACTTAAATAATTCATTTTTACGACAATTTTAGGAAATTGAGTTGAAGAAATATTCCATGTGTCTCATAGAAAATATTTCTGTTTACACATCCCAGTACGATATTTACCTTTTTTGCAACAATATGAGATTGGTGACTGATGTTCAGCTTTTGGTCATCTATCAAATGCAGAGGTCACTTTCTGCAGATTTGTTACCAAGTCAGTATTTCTACAGAACATTTTTTCAGTTTCTTAAGGTGCTTTGGAATTCTAACCCCATTTTCTAATTTGCTGTGTCACATGAAAATGTAACAACTATATATGTCCTACACTGTCTTCCAGGTCATTAATAAATATATCGAGCAGTATGAGCTCAAGATACATATGTGGTGAAATGCTGCTTGATGCTGCTTTCCTTTTTGACCATGAACCTTCCTCTGAATATCTGACCAGTTTTCTTTCCCACGTTTTAGTAGTTTCACCTGGACCAAGTTTCTCTAGCTCATTTGTTATGTCACATGAGACAAAATCAAGAACCTTACAAAAATGAAGCTATTTGACATGTCTTCCTCTGTCCAGAAAGCCTGTTTGCTGTCAAAGTGGAAAACTGGATGTGTTTGGTTTGGTTTGTGCTCAACAAATTCACCTGGCCTCTTACTTCCTTCTTTGTAGTCTTGATTTTTGCAAATAGCTTGCCTGATTTTCTAGCATTTTCTGGGAACCGATGTTAACTGAACTCACCGCTCTCTTTTCTGCCGTGTTTGAAATAGGCTGCTTGTTTGACCTTTTTAAGTTTTCCAGATCAATCCTTCATGAAAGTTTTCTCATGGCAATCACTAATGATCCTACCGCTGATTCACCGTATTTAAGTACCTAAGGTGAATTCCACTAGGCCTAGCAATTTGAAGAAAAAAACCCCAAACTCCAAACTAAAGTGCTCTGTAGCTTGTCTTTCCCTTAAGTAACACAGATTCTTATTCCTCATGTCTAATAGCTTTTAATCCCACCTGGCATTTTACTAAGACTGAAGCAAAAGAAGATGCTAAGCACTTCCTCTGTCTTTTTTTTTATTTACTTTTTTTTTTTTCCCCCCTGCTAATGGACTTTAGGATTTTTTTTTCCTGACCTTTTGTATTTGTTTTGAGTCACATCTAATTTCATACAGTGATGTTTCTGATTTTAGTCATTCTAAGTAGTCAAACTTCATTTCCACTTCTGGTAGACCTCCTTCCTCTCTCTGAGGTCCTCATGGTTCTTGGTACCTTTCCTACCCATCCTACAAATTGGAATACTCTACAGTTGTGCTTTTATTATCTCCTTAGGGGTCAACATTTCTGAACTCCTTTTCCCTGTTTCTCCTGGGATCTTATTCATTAGTTCTTTGAATTCCTCTTTGCAGTCCAATATCTTGTCTTTGCTTTTTTCCCACTTCTGAAGAATCTTTAACTCCCATTTCCTCATCTCACTCCTATTTTTACCTTCCAATCTGACATTTTCAAATAACTCTTCCCTACAGGCTAGGCTCAGATTCAGACCTACTTCCCTTCTGGTTGTTTTCACAATTCTCTGCATCAAAAAATCATCAAATGTCCTCTTTGGGAAGTTTCTGGAGAGCCTGCTCTACTGTTTCTTTCCCAGGAGGTGCTTGGAGCTTTCAAGCTCCCTGTTACTGTGAAGCCCTGTACCTTGGGGGCTTTCTGCTAATTTCGCACAGAAGTGTCTTCCACTTGATCCTGCTGATCTGATGGCTGACGTTTGCCAGGATAACACCTTTGCTCTTTTTTCTCATTAATATCAAGATGCTTTTATATAGATCTATATCTTTTTACATTCTGACACTTGGCAACACCTCTTCCCTTCTTTTCCTGGCTGAATAACCTGTTAAATATTCCAGCTGTGTGAATATTCCCACCAGGTCTCAATTATGGTTGACTCATAATTTTGATCTTGTTTAAGGGCTTCCAGCTCTGCCAGATAGCTCCTCATGCTTTTTGCGTTAATACACATGCAACTGAGATGTTCAGAAATGCAGTCTGTTCTCCCTTTTTGTTCTTCCTACGATGTTATTCTCTGTTCTGTTACTCTTGTCCCTCATCCAAGTCAGCATTGCTTGCCCTTACTCTTCTCACTTGTTCCCAGCTATCAAGCTTTTGTCCCAAGAACCTGTTTTTCTTTTTTGTAAGACAGATTCCTTTTCTTCTCACAAATTCTTCTGAGACCCTCTTGACAAAGCTGGCTGTGCATGAAATTATTCTGAGGATGTGTGTGGCTATGTAGCTATTAAAAAAGAAAGAAAATGTTATTAACCTGTTGGTATAAAATGGAGGTTTTGGCAATGATGCTGAAAGTATGTTTTTGTATTGCATCACTTCCCAGTGCTGCTTACGGTTCCTCCTGTATTGTTATTATTTCAGATATTTCCTGGGAATGTTTTAGTATCTTGGAATGAAGACCTGGTCTGGTGCATATCTGTAGGAGAGAGATAACTGCTAACAACTGTACTTCACAGTGTGCATCATTGCAACAGATCATTCACCTGCCCTGTTTTCCCTAGGCTTACCTTGCTGTAACGTAAAATGTTTTATTCTCTTTGTGCATTTTCTTCTCTTCAGAGCACTTCAGACTCCCACCTTGTGCCTGGAGATTTTTCCATGATGACTCTGATATCTGCCATGCTGACATCATTTCATACTTACCTAGGACAGTTAAGTGCTTTCTCTTCTGCAATTTGAGTTCATATAGAGTCATAGGGAAGTGTCCCCTGCATTTTGTAGTATGACATGCAATTTTTTTCAGCATTTCTTTACCTTTTTCTATTCTCTTTCATGGCCTTGTTATCTGATTCTAGCATGAGAGTCATACTTTGACATGATAAATACGTTCTCAAATCTCTAGTCATATTGTATAAAGTGCTGTTGGATCACAACACTCGCTAACTTCTTTGAGACCACTGTGGTTTATTATTACAATAATATGCATTTATATGACCCAAAACTTTTTTGAGAGTCTACAAATGAAAAATAACCTATTTAATTTTTTAATTATTGCAATCTAAAAATGATTGTTTATTTTCTTTTAAAAGGAGCAGCTCTTTCTAAAGCTGAGAAGAGTTTCAGGGAACACAATATTGGGGAAAGATATTTGAAAGGTCAATTAACAGTATTATACAGACCTATAGTAAGAACAATTTTACTGAAAAAGGGAAAAAGTCAGGTTGTTACCCCAGCTTATATATTACATTGCTATGCTGCAGAATAAAATGTGGTTTTTTTTTTTCATCTAACCTAGGAGAGTATGTGAATAATCATTTAAATCAAACACTGACATCTGCATGTGCTTTACTTGGCTTGTTTTTAATCAACAAACTATCAGCCTATGATATTGCTGTAAGTATACAGTTCAAGTGCCAGGAAATTACAGGACATTTTAAATCCTTGGTCTGGGTTGGTTAGTGAGTTAATACAAGTGCATCTAAGATGTATGCCTCATGCCCGAACAGATACAAAGTGTGCTTGTTTTGGCTGATGGAAGTACATCCTGGAATGTGTTATTCCGCTTGGAACAGCTTGTTGAAAAAAGGAAGGAAAAAAAAAAAAAAGACAAGAAGTTTCTAAATGTCAGTTTGTCTCTAGTTTAGGAGTTATTAATCCACCAAGAATTTCAAAGTAGAATAATACTTGGTGTATGATGAGAAAATATGTATAAAAATACATAAACAAAAGCCAGGAAAAAAAAGGAAAACAAGAGGAGAGCTTTATTACAGTGTTACTGTTGCATTAGTTTATGTTTTCTCTTAATGGTCATGAACTCACTGAAGCTGCTTTACTTTTAAGCCAGCATCAGCAGCCTGGTTTATCCTTTCAGCAGTTTTGTAGGGCAAGGTCTTCTCCAGGTCCTGTGGCTTGCTTCAGAAAGACAGAAGCCAGTCTGTCACTGGCATGACCCAGCTTGGTGGACCGACTGCAGCATGATAGAAAACTTTCCTGTTCATGAAGATGTGAATGCAAAACCCTCCCACATCATCCTTTTCCTTTCTTAGAGCTTTTTCCTTCTTTTTCTCTCCTTTTCTACTTTCTGTCCCAGAACAGGGAGCTAGCAGGGCTTAGGGGAGTAACCATCACGAAGGCTTCTCCAGTCTTTTTTAACAAGAGAGAAATCAAACCTGAAGGGAAAGAGAGGGTGGTGTCAGCCCTGTTCATTGCTGATCACCAGAGAAGCAGCAGGCTTCAAAGAAAGAGACTGCTGGCAGTCCTTGCCTTAGCAGGGCTTTGGAGGAGACTCCAGCTCCCAGCTGAGCGCAAGCAAGGTGGCAGGTCTTCAAGGCCAAGCTGGCTGAATTTTGTGCTAGGTGTCTTCAGAGACTCGGTCAGCTGGGTGGAGTGTGACTGGCAGCATTTGAAAGGGTAGGTTGATACCATGATCTTCAGTCACTCTTGTACCTGGGGAAGAAACTGTCAGATGAGAAATAGAGGAGGAATAAAAATTCTGCTGTGCAGTGTTGTTCCTTCAGGTTCAGAAAAAAAAGGTCACACTCATTAAGAAATCAATTTCTGAGCCAAATTTTGAGGAGGTGAATGTGATACTGTATTGATAGGCACTTGTAGGCAGACGCTATGTATCAGCTGCAGAAAGGGAAAAAGAGATGCAGCCACATTTCCCATTTGGCCAAGAAACACAAAAGTCCCTTAAAATCCTGTTTGCTATGATCACAATGCATGGGTGAACAGATGCATTTTCTTCCTCATTTCCCTGACTTCTGAGACCCCAGGTATTATCTGGTTTTAGATGGAGGATGCTGGGTTAGGTATGGCAAATCCTGTGCTCCCAGTGGATTGCTCTGCTGGGGATAGTGCTGTTCGTCTGCATTCAAAGGATCTGAGCTGAACTGATAAAGAAAGAAAACTGGCATAGAGCATACAGTAACTCATTCTGTTAAGGATTTGGCATGACATTGAAGGGAAACCAATTACAATTTATGTCAATACAGCACAGATAATTTCCTATTGATTGACTGCCAGATCCTTGATAAAATAATGAGTTAGGCCTGCTGCCAGTCATTCTTGGGCACTGTCAGACCAGTGTTTCTATTTCACACGCCCTTGACAAGGCTTCTCTCAAAAATTTTTAAGTAAAGTGAGTTTATATATTCTCTTCAAATATGCAAACTCAAGCAAACATAAACAATGATTCCCTCTAGCGTTAGCAGCTTTTTGTAAATACATGCTCTTACCTAAGCATTTGGCTAGAGGTCTGTAGAAAGTGAGTTCTGCATTCATTACTTAAAAAAAAAAACAACAAAGGAGCTGCTCTGTTCACTCAGGATTCCTCTTAAGAGATCAGGGCATGCAAGGATTCAAAGTAGTTTTTAGAGAAAAATATCTCGTATGTTCAAGCCTGAGGTTATCTGGAAGTAAATGGTATGTCTTGAGGACTAACTGGTGTGGGGACAATCCTCTGTGCTTACATGGGAGAATCACCTACAAGCTTTCTGCTGCTGCAGCCCTGGCCAATGCTGGTCTTTGCTGATTGCCACGTGGTGCACATCCATCATCCAAGAGGCACAGAACTGAATTTTCCTACCCTAAGGATGAGGAGATGGGGGCTGGCCATGGCTGGACTGCCTGTGGTATGGGATGGGGAAGAAGCTGGAGGGAGAGCTGCTGAATCTCCCTTTGCAGCAGCATCAGAGGGGTGAAGGCAGCAACTGCTGCCTCTGGAGAGAACATATCCTCCTGCCCCAGGAGAGGTTGCCCTCTCAAACACCAACCTTCTCCCTTGAAAGCATCTGCAGCCATTCTGGTTTTCTGCTCCCTGGAGTAAGCAATCAAGCTATAGGCACCTGGTGCAAGCAGTGCAGCCCTTTCCTATTCCTGGCATTCTTCTGCCTCAGGGTACAGCCTCTCTTGCCTATGCCCAGCTGCATCCAAGTATGTTTTCATAGATACTGTGTATCTAAGTATCTAAAGAGCTCTGCAAACTTGCAGTTATTGCTTTGCAGAGGAGAAAATCCTAGAAACCTTCTTTGATGACAGCCTCCACCTCCCCTTCAGAGAGAAGAGCAAACAGAAGGAGTGAGTTTTAAAGGAGAAAGCAAAAAGATACCAGCTGGGGGAGACATTTTTTGTAGGAATTAAATATGTCACACCTAGCCTGGCATTTGTTGGGAGATGGGTGATGTGAACCAGCTTAAACTGGAGTTGAGAGATTAAATATAGGGAAGGTAACGTGCATGTTTTTAAATGTTCACATAAAGTTTAAATTCTTGTTCTAATAAAACCTGCATTTCTTTCTATGAAAGAAGCTTCTTGGGCACACTTAAATAGAAACTAGTCTCCCAAAGAGAAACCTATTGACAAAGGCAGTTACACCCATACTTAATTATGGGTGGAAAAACAGAGGAACTGCAGACTCAAACTCTATTTAAGAGTAGGTGAGTTATAGTATTTTTTTCTGGGAGAGGAAACCTGGAAAAATCTCCACTTTTAGTGCCACAAGCCTAAAAATGCTGCTCACCTTGTGAGAGTGAGAGAGGTGAATGGGAGGGTCTATAAAACACAGCCCATTCCTCGTTGCCTTTCCTTCCATATGCAGGAGCTGGAGCCAAACGGTCTCCACAGGTGTCCCGGCTCCCAACCAGACTTTCATATGATCCTTATCCCAGCTGCCCTTCCTGCCAGCCCTGGCAGTAAGGGTGAGAACTGGCTGTGTTAACTTCAGTAAGAACAAGGCTTATTCCTAAGGCAGCTTTAGTGTTTGCCAGAATTTTAGCCATTAACAGCTTGAATCCTTGTGAAACTGTCTGCTCTGTACTTCAGCTGGTGCAACCTGAGCCTGCAAATTCACACGCAATTCATAGGGGTAGCAATTTCTTCTTTGCTACGCAAAGCAGTGAAGAGGGGTCAGAGAGACTAGGAAATGTGCTATAATTCACTGCCTTCTGTGTACAAAGATTTCTGATAGATCACCCTTCCTCACCCTGGCAGCATTCTGTAAGTGCTCAGTGTCCCTCAAGGAAACACACTAGGTGCTTCCTTTGGGTGATAATTTTTCTGGTGAGAATGGAGGCATATTGATTTTTTACTTCATTGACATTTCCACAGAGGTTATGACATCTAATGTTCAGCTTTAGCTGCTCATTCCTATGGGGCACGAACCAAATTTCACCCTGCAAAATAGGTTCTCTTTACAGTAACCACGCAGATGTAAACAATTTGTTAGTCAAAATTTTCCAAACAAGAACAGTTTGAGAAAAAAAATCGAAGTTCCACAAGACTAATTCCCATATGCAGACTGTACCAGTTCTCTAGAATGAGTAATTTTCTCCTCTGCCCCCTGATCCTATTCAAGCAACCCCGTGCGAACATCCTGAGCAGGTGATAAGCTTTACTGCATGCCTTGCAGGCCAGCACATTTGGTTTCTGCTGGAGCAAGAAGCAGGCTGGCTTCCTTCAATGAGTCGTCTTTGAACAAGGACTTGCTTTCACAATGTTACCCAGTGTCTTAGCAGTGGCACTGCTCTTTCAAAGGCTGCAGTCCATCCCATTTGTTGTTGCAGCCCAGAAGGAAGGAGGAGGTTTCTGAAATGCACACCATGCAGCAGGACAGCATTAGGTATAGAACAGGCTAAGATATCTGCTTGTAGGTACAGAGAGGTCACAGTTGGTTGTCAGAGAGACCTCCTTCAGAGAGATGTTTCTATGCAAGGGCAAGCTCACTGGTTCCAAGTCCTCATCTTGATGATTCTCCTCCAAAGAAGTGTCCAAGCACCTCTGTGTTGGTGCAAGGTCTGGTAAAGGCTGCAAGCCATCGGGAGAAGCTGAAGCTGCCTGGACATGGTTCTAACTCTGGCTGCAGTATGTCTGGCTCAAAAATTCAGAAAACAAGAGCCAATTACCCACCACTCCCCTCTCTCAGGTACAGGAGAGGATCAAGCTCAATTTCCTCAACTGACATCATGCACAATATAAGACTTCTGGAAACCAGCATTAAAAAGCAGTGGACATATGCCTGGTTTCCATTTTCAAATTTGAAATAGTTCATAGAGAAATATTTCTGTTTTGATTTTTTAAAACACCGTATGTTTAGCAACAGCCTCATTTTATTCAAGGGTACTGCCGAGGTGCTCTGAGACTGCTTAGGCAGTCTAGTCTGAAAGCCAAGCAGGTTGTGTGATGGCCAATTTTCTCCCATTGCAGTAGAGTGAACATCTAGCTCTGTTTTCCATTGCCAATTCATACAGGAAGAATTACAATTCACTAAATGGACGAATAGCTAGCTCATTACAAAGTCATTATTCCATAATTTTGTTCAGACTGACAGCAAAATCCAAAAATTCAAGGGATCCAAGTGGTGGCATCCCTGTATGAAAGCATCTGTACCACCACAAGTTCTTTGGATTAGTTACAGGAGCATTTGAAAGTCAAGCTATTAGATTTATGTGCTATTTTTGAAAATTAATTTAGGTAATATGAAAATATCTTCAGACTGTGTCCATTCATAGGTTTTACAGCATCAAAACTATAGAAAATTCTTTTGTCTGAACAAGAATATGTCTGTAAGTGTATGTTCTTACTTTTTTCCTTACAAAATGGTATAAATTTCAAAAGTGAGGTTGATTTTTGTATTGTCTATATTCTTTGAAACACTGAATAAACCATAAAAGTATCATAAATTATTGTCTAATATATAACATTTTAGGTCATGTGTAAGTGAAACAGTATTAACTGTCTCTGCCACCCTGGTCTTTGTTCTGTGCACCTGGATGTTTGATAATCTTACTTTTTCTTTCTGCTTGTACCTTTTTCTGTGTTTAAGAACCAAGATGTTTGTGTACTCATGGAAAGCAAGAAAACATACTGTTCCATATTTTTGCACCATTCATTATAGGCCCTACACTACATCTCTGTTCTTGCTACCCATTACTTGCCCACCTCGCCCTTGCTGACAGTTATTTCCAAGGTTTATTGCCTTGTCTAAAAAAGTCAGTACAAGGCCCTTGTGGTTTTTTCCATGTAACTTAAGGCTAATGAGGAATGAATGTTCTAGACACTTTTCTTTGCTAAAGAGTGGTGCATATGATGGTTTCAGTTCCACCTATTGGATTTTGCCTCTTAAGCTGTTACCCAATCTGGTGATGAAGCTGAGGGCCACTGTTCTTGAGCTTTGCAGCTGCTTCAGTATATACAGAGAGGACATACGTTGGACAAGGTGATGAGATTTGTAAATAAGAACAAATGTTAGAGAAGGAGAAGGCTGAATAGTTCCTCTTTTTGTTGCAAAATCATTGCCTATTGTAGATTTGCTTGTATTTTGCAGAGTCTATTTTTAAAAGTTCCAGACAATGCAACTTCCACCTCATCCCTTGGGAAGCTATTCCATCAACTTACCATCTGGAAGTTTTTTCCTGATATTCTCTCTTAATTTTTCCTTTGTTAATACCTTTCCCATCATAAACACCTATTAAATCACTTATAATATTACAGCTTGTCTACAGGTTATTTGAATCGTGAGAATAAACTGAACAGTTATACCTCCCGTATGGAATTCTATAGGATGAAATTAACTCCCCACCTGAGCAAACAGAGATAGTTCTATATTGTATTCAGCACAACTGATTTGAGATACAGCTTTGGCACAAGTGAAAAAAAGCAAATGACCCTGCTGTTAAGTTATACAGAACTTTCCCACAAGGTCCAGCCTGCCACGCCATACTCTTTTTCATGTCCATCATACTTTACTATTTTATTACCTTAGAAGAAACCAGTGTTTCAGCCACTGCTTTTAGGATGTGTAAACAGTAAGGATTGCTAATTGCTATGTGCTCATGATATTAGTTCTTTAAGATTTGGGGAAAAAAATGCCTTTTATCAATATACTTCCTTTCTTAATTATCTTGTGCTTTTAATATCTGAGGACATAGTTAATCACTGTGGGTTGTTTTAGCCTTGGATAATCTAAACTGCCCTCAGCTACCTACCAGTTCTTCTGCCTTGGTTTTTATGTTCTTCCCTGGAAGCTGAAAGAGCTGAACAAGACACGTATCTCTTCCCTGGACACAATCCTGCTTCTTGGCCTGGAGTATTAGCATGAACTGAAGCTAAATCCTCACAGGATGGAGCTGGAAATAACGGTGCAATATGGTTGTTATTGGGGGGTCAATCCATAGAGAACTCTACTCTGTTCAAGCCTGTTGGTTGCATGAGGCTGAGATTTTTGAAATACGAGGCTGGAGGGTGTTATGTGATTGTCACAATTACCTTCTTTGTTGAAGACCTTCTGTGATTTCTTAGGGAAGATGGGATTCCAGTGTCAAAAAACAGATTTTTTCAATACATAAACNAAGATGGTTACTTCATCTTGGCTGGACCCCAAAGAATGGAGCAACCAGATTTGCAAGGGAACATTATAATTTACATTCAAAATATGAGATATGGCAGAAGTACACAGTATTTTAGCAAACTGGATGGTTCTGCTGCTGCTGCATTTTGGCAAAGTCAGCTGGACAAAGTGAATGCAAAGATGTGCACGTTTCCCAGGTCCTTTTGGGAGCTACCTCTTCCACCTGCGCTCAGAGGAGTACAGCAGGAGGGCACGCCAGTGTGTGCAGGCTGCGTTCTGAGCTCCTTGCTGGTCACCAAAATCAGAGAGAAATGCTATGATGAACCAGGACTTCAAGCGTGAGAAAAAAAGGATAGTGATGCTTGGCTTACTCCTCTGTTTCTTGATTTTATTAAGTTTTAAAATGCTTTTAATGTTTGTTTCATCTGATAAGTCCTTCAAACAAAGCTTTTGATAGGGTAAACAATCATTCTTACGTCGGAAAACAGTCTTTCCCCACTGATGCAGCAGTATTTTCCTGTTATTCCTCTTCAAAGCAGTACAGAGACTTCTCCACCTTTCACAGGCACAAATCAGAAGCAGCTCTATCACGTGTAGTACCCAAATTAACACCAGTGTACTTGGGACTGGAATTTGACATGACATGTTTTGGCGACTGACTATGGAGAGTCATGATTTAGGAGCTGTTGTTCAAGACAGCTTGAAGAAGACAAGAAGAATACTTGTTCCAAAAGAAGGATTGTTATACCTGAGAGAAATGATGATGTGGAAGGAGCTAAATCAGAAGCTGGAGAAAGGTGTGTTAAAAATGTCCAGACCTATGAGTAAAGTTGCAGCATATACTTGCAAGACTAAATTATTTGTTACATTTATCCACAAACTTCACTGAGGCTCAAAATGAACAAAATTTATTGTAAAAGGTGATAGACTGGCAGTAGACTGAAGTATGGGATTTTTTTTTTTTTAAAAATAAGCCCACGCACTATGATGTTTGTCACAATAGAAAGCACTCAATATTCTACTGTCAGGCTACCACTGGAAATGTCAACTTGTCTCACAGGCTGACTCAGAAGATTTTTGACCACAATTGAGCAGTAAAGATCAGAGTTGTATTATTTGAGCATATTGAAATTTGACACATTACATCATGGATCTGCACATCATTGCAACAAAGCTTTTTTCTCTGAGAACTATCTTTAAAAAAGCAACCGAGATAAGTGAATCTGCAACACAAACTGTCTGGTTGGTTATATAAATTGTGTTCCTTGTCTGGTTAGCTGATCTGTGCAGCTCCAGTTTCACATTTTGTCCCAGTCTGTTTAGCGGTGACTGAAAGGGGAATGGACAGGCTGCCTCTCAGGGGCTGGAGCCATCACGAGGCTGCTCTGACCTGGACTCTGTACCCAGGTCCTCAAAATGTAACTGCAAGGGAGTGAAAAGACTCAAGAAAACCTTGGCCCTTTTGGCATACTCCCTCAGGGGGGAACAAAGCAAGAAAAACAGTGTTGGAAGAGGAAAATTTACCTTTGCACATTTTATTCAGTGCTTTTGCTTCTAAAGGATCGTCCATCATTAAGGGATCTCTTGTGTCTGAAGCAGAGGACATCAAATGTACACTCGGTTCTGCTCTACAGATGTGCAACATCATCAGACTTGGGATCAGTAGTCAAGCAGTGGAAATGGCACAAGGTCCTGAGGAGGGGATGCTGCAGAACGCTGCCTTCCTATGTCCGTAGACATATTCAGTGTTCAAAGAAGAACATTGAATGTGATATTTGAACATGTGTGTGAGCCAGAGGTAGGGACAGTGGTCCGTCATTGCCAAGGTCCTGGAGGCTTAGAGGTACTTGTGTTTCATTAACTGAAACAAGTCAGAATATTATTTTGTTCTAGGAACAAGTTAGGACAAGTTATGTAAAAGAATAATGTTCCCTTAAATCTGATCATTCCACAAGTGCACCCAGCTTTGACCACGGTGTTGCCCATGGCAGGGGCTGCACTGGCCATTCTGTCCATTCCTCGTGTTGCTTACGGCTGTACGGCTGAAGTTGCTCACCTGGTGATCCAGCTCTTCCTTCCAGGATTTTCTTCTGAGGGCTTAATTCTCCAGAGTAAATTCTTGATCATGAAACGTGCTGTTGAGCATAGGTTGACAGCTAGTAGGGTGATTTTCTTCAGCAATCCTCATATGCTTCGCATGCTGCCGTTGTTCCTCACTACTAATGGCTGGTGAGCACAATACTTGCCAGGCTTTTTTTTGTGCTAATACTTGGATAATTTTGCTTTCTCAGTGCCAAACAATGCTCCAAAAAACTGCATCAAGAGAACAACAACTGCAAACCATTCCCTGGTACTCCATAACCTTTAGTGTGCTATTGGAAAGGCACATAGCAGATGCTGGCTTTTGCATCGTTGGCAGAGGATGTGCTGAATGAGAGGGCTTTCCAGATGCGTGGGGACTTTATGAGAGACTAAAGATGATAGTTATCTACATACACCGCGTCTCTTTAAAAAAACAGACAAAACCAGGAATGAATGCAAATGACCAGCAAGCTGCCATCAGAATATTCTGTAAGCTTGCCCTCAGTTGTCTCTTTGTATCAGGTATACTTCTATAGGATTTTATGCAGACTTCTGCTTTATCATGGACTGGGAAAAAAAGGTAAGAAGGGGAGCTTTGCCCAGCAGAAAGACTCAAATGTCTTTCAATTTACACTTTGCTCAGACAAAAGCTTTTGTTTAGCATAGGGGTTACTGCTCCTAGAAAAGCCTCCCATCACACAAAGTTTGGGAAGCAGATATCCTGAAATAATTACTACAGTGCAGAGTGGGTATTTTCCTGCTCCCCAACCACGCAACCTGCTAATGGGTAATTGGGATGCAGGCTAAGTGCTAAAATCTGATCCCATTAAAATGAATGACACACTATAAAATAACATCTGTCTGTGTGTAACACAGGCTTAATTCCCAGCACACTGCCAGTCTATAATGAAAACAGTACACAGTAAGTGCTGAAAATATGAAAAAAAAAGGAAGAAAAGAATCAAGCACAAATAAATCATTTTCTGACAGAATTCAGGCGGCAAAAGGCAGGCTTATTATCTTCCTGTAGTTTACAATACATTTTGTTTTGTAAAGTGCATTTATACATCTGTCTTTCTATTCCTTTGCAGTTCTTGGTAGGTCTACAGCATATATATATATATATGTATATATAAGCATATGTGTATAAATACATATATATATATGTATAAATATATATATTTACATGGAGTTCCATCAGAGAATTAAGTATTAATGCAAAAGGCACTAAAGTCAGCACGAAGATTCCCACTGGATTTAAAGCTGGAATCAAGATGAGGCTGGAACAGGCTCTAAAATGTGCTCAGTTTGTTTTTGTAGTTTTGGCTTGGATCACAATATTAGTCTTGTTCAATTTTTTTTTTTTCTATGCCTGCTCCTACACCCTCATCCTAAGAGTTACTTAAAGCTTCTTGATGTTAAGTGGGCCAGATGTAAAATAAAAATAATATCTTGTGAGTACCGTATTAGGGTGGATTTTGTTGTTCACAGATGATGTCACTAAACTAGTTGCAGATGAACGAATCTCAGTCAGGGAACACCGGCCTCTGTTGTGTGAAATACCAGCTTCTGTAAACTTCTGTCTGAGACAATACATTCAGAGATGAGGGTTTCAGGACTCAACAGCTGATGAATCAGTGACGAAATTTCATGTAACCTTAGATGCTTGACAGCCAGGCTGTTCTCAAAGCTGATGTTTAGCCCCAGGTTCTTTTTTTTTTTCTTTTCTTCTTTCAGCTGGCATAATAGTTATAATTTTTTCTTCCACTGCTTATGCAGAAGGACAAGAATGATGTCTGAATATAATCCCATATGTATCCTTATTTTCCTAAGCTGTGTCTCAATAACTAGTACAGCGTTATCTTATCAATTAGTAGAACATATCTAATAATCTGATCAGCTATGACATGTCCAGGTAACATTTGAATAGATCTATTATTGCAGTTGCATTTGCATTTACATTTACCAAAAAAGTCATAATTTTTGGCATGCATAGCAGAAGGAGATATTCATACATGTTCAATGGTATGGAGTAGAAAATATTTTGGCACTGTGTGACATTACTGTTGGGAGAAGTTCTTTAGATAGAGATATTATATATGAGTCCTCACAGTGCAAACACATTAAAAAATAATAATAATTTAAAAAATGTCTGGAAAAACGTTGGGAAAAGAAGACATGCTGGAGTGATATTTCTGTATTTTCTGTAGAAAAACTGTTATTTTGTATCAGAAAGAAGTTTAAAGGGAGATTTTTCCCCCAAGTGTATTTAAAAAAAGTCTCATTTTTTTCCCAGAAAGTGCTCTGAAGGTTCTTATTCAGTATATTTTAACACAGAATATTTGACAGCCTCTACAAATATCTATGCTAGGGAAGGAAAATGTAATTTGTCAGGTGACATGTATTTGCTAGTGGAAAGGTTTTGTGAAAACGCGTGCGTCAGGCAGCAGCATCCCAAGCTCGGTGACACAAGTGTGCTCTTCCTACGTCTTTACACACACACAGTGTGCACTTGGCCACCTTGGGTATAAAGTTATGAAGGCAGCAAGAGGAAGTTCTTTTGCATTGAGGTTTCCGACAAAAAACATTAGTAGTCCTTGGTTTATGAAAAGGAATATGAGGAGTATGTAACTAACCAGAGCAGGGAATGACAGTGTCAGTGCTCCATCCCAAAAACTGCAGGTGCTATCAAGTGCCGATATTTCTGTGTCCTCAAAGATTTTAAAATCTTTGCTTGTGATGATTAGCTTGCAGAGCTACCTCATGTTGCTGTGCACCACGCTACAGGAGAGAAAGAGAAAAAGTTCTCCATCAGGTCACGTTCACCCACACATTTCAAATTGCTCTTTAAAAAAGAAAAAAGTCAACAGTAATGAGTCCTTCAGTCATTTCTAATGTGATTCTGATTTCTCTTTTGCCTTGGAAAACCATTTCACATTTGCAGGTTATAAAAATATATTTTATAATCTATTTACTCAGAATCCTGCTGCACATTACTATTTTTTCTCCATGTGTTATGAAGAAAAGTCCTTTTATTGAAAGCTGCATACTCTGCTTTTCATTTTCTTTAACTTGATCCTTTCACCCCCATTGTGTTTTTCAGGACAAAAAAATATTTTATCTATTCACAGATAGATTATTACCGGGGGAAAAAAATAGTAGAAATCATTTGGATTTATATCCAGTCCCTACTCAAACCCTAATGCTTGAGCTTGGAGAAAGGATGGAGATTAAACTGGAAAATCCAAGCTGAACTATTGTCTACAGTCAGCTTCTTTGAATACTGCAGACATTTGGGATTTTAGAAAAATAAGAGCAGTTTCACAAGTGACAAGGAAGCAAACAGCAAATTTAAGAATATACGAGGAGTGCCTGGTTGCTCGATGTGGTGTTAAGTAGATAGGTCTCCAAGAACAATTTATCTGCAACATACAAACAGGGGTTAGTGCGATCCCAGTTAACACTGAGAATTCCCCGCGGAATGACGTGTCTNATAACTAGTACAGCGTTATCTTATCAATTAGTAGAACATATCTAATAATGTGATCTGCTATGACATGTCCAGGTAACATTTGAATAGATCTATTATTGCAGTTGCATTTGCATTTACATTTACCAAAAAAGTCATAATTTTTGGCATGCATAGCAGAAGGAGATATTCATACATGTTCAATGGTATGGAGTAGAAAATATTTTGGCACTGTGTGACATTACTGTTGGGAGAAGTTCTTTAGATAGAGATATTATATATGAGTCCTCACAGTGCAAACACATTAAAAAATAATAATAATTTAAAAAATGTCTGGAAAAACGTTGGGAAAAGAAGACATGCTGGAGTGATATTTCTGTATTTTCTGTAGAAAAACTGTTATTTTGTATCAGAAAGAAGTTTAAAGGGAGATTTTTCCCCCAAGTGTATTTAAAAAAAGTCTCATTTTTTTCCCAGAAAGTGCTCTGAAGGTTCTTATTCAGTATATTTTAACACAGAATATTTGACAGCCTCTACAAATATCTATGCTAGGGAAGGAAAATGTAATTTGTCAGGTGACATGTATTTGTTAGTGGAAAGGTTTTGTGAAAACGCGTGTGTCAGGCAGCAGCAACCCAAGCTCGGTGACACAAGTGTGCTCTTCCTACGTCTTTACACACACACAGTGTGCACTTGGCCACCTTGGGTATAAAGTTATGAAGGCAGCAAGAGGAAGTTCTTTTGCATTGAGGTTTCCGACAAAAAACATTAGTAGTCCTTGGTTTATGAAAAGGAATATGAGGAGTATGTAACTAACCAGAGCAGGGAATGACAGTGTCAGTGCTCCATCCCAAAAACTGCAGGTGCTATCAAGTGCCGATATTTCTGTGTCCTCAAAGATTTTAAAATCTTTGCTTGTGATGATTAGCTTGCAGAGCTACCTCATGTTGCTGTGCACCACGCTACAGGAGAGAAAGAGAAAAAGTTCTCCATCAGGTCACGTTCACCCACACATTTCAAATTGCTCTTTAAAAAAGAAAAAAGTCAACAGTAATGAGTCCTTCAGTCATTTCTAATGTGATTCTGATTTCTCTTTTGCCTTGGAAAACCATTTCACATTTGCAGGTTATAAAAATATATTTTATAATCTATTTACTCAGAATCCTGCTGCACATTACTATTTTTTCTCCATGTGTTATGAAGAAAAGTCCTTTTATTGAAAGCTGCATACTCTGCTTTTCATTTTCTTTAACTTGATCCTTTCACCCCCATTGTGTTTTTCAGGACAAAAAAATATTTTATCTATTCACAGATAGATTATTACCGGGGGAAAAAAATAGTAGAAATCATTTGGATTTATATCCAGTCCCTACTCAAACCCTAATGCTTGAGCTTGGAGAAAGGATGGAGATTAAACTGGAAAATCCAAGCTGAACTATTGTCTACAGTCAGCTTCTTTGAATACTGCAGACATTTGGGATTTTAGAAAAATAAGAGCAGTTTCACAAGTGACAAGGAAGCAAACAGCAAATTTAAGAATATACGAGGAGTGCCTGGTTGCTCGATGTGGTGTTAAGTAGATAGGTCTCCAAGAACAATTTATCTGCAACATACAAACAGGGGTTAGTGCGACCCCAGTTAACACTGAGAATTCCCCGGGGAATGACGTGTCTTTTAGATGGAGGCAGAACATCATAACGTGAAGGTATTTCTCACGGGGGTGGGGAAGTGTCTGTGAGCACCGTGAAAACAATCAGGGAGACAGAGAGGATTTCAGTGAGGGTTCAGAAACCGAGACCCTCACCTGCTCACCTGGGTTACTGGGGAGAGCCAGCCCTTCTCATGACCTGAGATTTGAAGTACCGGCATCAGCAGGGTCCCTGGGGACGTGGTGTTGACATCGACTGACGATTCAAGGGAAAAAGCTTTTTTATTTAACTTCTGTTAAGGGTTAAATACTATTTTTGGTGACTACAAAGCATAAAAAAATCAGATTCATATTTTCCCTCTTTTGTAGTCCACCTCTAAATGAAATTCCAGAACTTCTGCCTGAGTTACAGAGTTGTCGAGATTTCTCAGTCATATTTTGAGATTTCTTTCTGCATCTTATTTTAGATAGCACCTTCGTTTAGCTTGAGTTTTGAGAACAATCATCTCCCTTCCTTTTAAAGCAGTTTGCTGCCTACAAGGATAGATCTGTTTTTTTTGTCATAATATTTCCACCTATCTTGCTTTGTAGGTCATTTCCCTTCATGGTGTCAAATTGGTCTTCTTCTGATTGGCTGTTTTTTAAACCCGTTGCTTTTATTTTAACTAATATATTTCTCAGCCATTCTCAAAAATCAATTCCTAGCTACAGATTGAGAAACTTAAAGGCTCCCAGGTTTCCCCAGCCATAACTCCTCCTTGGAAATTAATTAGATGGAATTAATGTCCATCATTAATTGGCTTACTGTAAACTCACCCTCTAACTATATTTAGTGCATTATCAACAGCCCCTGTTTTGCTCATTAAGCAACAGGGTGTCCTTAAATGACATGAAGCTTTTTCACCAGGATCCTGTAATAGCACAGACTTCCTGCCTGGAAAGAGTACTTCCTTTCTTCTCTTTGTCTAGAACATAGCGTGAGTGCCTGTGAGCCTGCACTGCAACAACAGGCAGTTGTTGAGCCAGCACTGCAACAAGGCAACCGCTGCATTTTGGTACACGCGGGAAAAGTAGAACCTACTGAAAGCCAGGGCTCATAGATCTGCAGACCCTGGCTCTGCTGGTACAGGTTGCTAAGATAAAAAATACACCAGGTATCATCTGATCTTTAAAAAAAAAGGTTTCTGCATGTTTTGAATGAGAATCCCAAGTGCAAAAGGTGAAGTAGATGATGACTGGCAAAACCCTGCAGCTTGGACTCCCTCAGGAGATTCCCAGGGAAAGCTTGGGGTACCATCGTGTGTGTATGGAGGAAGCCCAAGCCTCATCTCTCCTCTTCCTCGTCCTCTCCCTGCTGCTGTCCTTTCCCTGCAGCAGCAACCTTGACTCCCCATAGAAAGAGCTTTGCTGCTCGGAAGTTTCATGCCGGGGTGGTGGCTTTGGTGTGTTTTAGCAGTGGTCACGCCTGGAAATCCTGAAATGAATGTTAGAATAAACTACCATTTGTATAGAAAGATAGCTTAAGTAAGTTAAAAGAAGGGTAAGCTGGGTGATTGAATTGTCAAACAGGGCTGAGTATATCAGCTTGTGAGTGATGCTGGATGTCACACGCTGGACGTGTGGGGCTGCCTATATCTTCGGAGCAGTCCCTTCTTGCCTGTAATGCTCTCTGCTTGAGAATGACAGGATCAGGTCCTCAGCAGTGATGAAAAAGGGCACGTTTTGTGGTCTACTGATTGCCCACCCTCTTTGGGCTGTGCTGGGGAAATCCGGTGGTTGCTGTGCCAGGAGCAGCTGGTGGGTGCTGCAGAGGCATGAAGAACTGGCTCCAGCCCTCTCCCGCCATCATCCCACATGCGGCTGTTAGCTGGGGGTCTCACACCCTGGCAGCTTGAATGGGAACACTGCAAAGCCTGCAGTGCTTCTTCAAGGCTGGATAAATCAAGTTTGAAGTCTGCTTTAGGTCGATGGAGCGGTGTAAAGTGATGGTGCTGTGGGCCAGGATCAAGAGCAATGTTTCACTCCTGGCTGGGAAGGCTTAGATCCAATATTAGGACAAATTTATTCACCAAAAGGGTTGTCAAGCACTGACACAAGCTGCCCAGGGAAGTGGTTGAGTCACCATCCCCAGAGGTATTTAAAAGTCATGTAGATGTGGTGCTTAGGGACATGGTTTAGTGGGGGCTTGGCAGTGTTAGGTTAGTGGTTGGACTCAGTGATCTTAAAGGTCTTTTGCAACCTAAATGATTGTATGATTCTTTGATTCTATGCCTAGAAAACCTGCCCTTTATTGAGTAAAAATAGTAATTTATTATCCAGATTTATTTACTTGCTTTCTGCAAATTACTATGCTAGGAAAGTACATTCATGGACAGTAAGTCATCTTTTCTAGAATAATAAGAATTTTTTATATAAGAATAATTTAAAAAGTCAAAAGGAGCTCCCGGTTTCCCACCACAGCTAAAAATCTATCTGTGTAAAACTTCCATCTGAATTATCCCAACTGATTCCTGACCATTTTCACAGAGCTAAAACACTTCTGTGTTTTGTGCAGTTTGGGCAAAAGGGTGAAGGATCATAGTTTTTGTAGGTGTTTGCAGACCAAGACCCCCCTATTGGTGATTAATTGCCAAAAGTTTATAAACTCCTTGCAACACAGCTTAGCTACTCTAGCCCTTGATCTCTGCCGTCTTTGGTTCCCACTTTGTCTCTAAACTCTACAGGGACAAGTTCTAGGAGACTGATTTATGCTCTTAAAGAGATTTATTCCCCTTTGACCTGTCACACAGACTTTATCTGATTTGTTCCTTACTCCTCTAAACAAGCCCAAGTGTGTCTCTCTGATCTATGTGCCGAGAACAGGGTTGTTTCCTTCTAAGAAGAAACATGGATTTGCCTACAATCTGTAACCTCAGTAGAAGAATTTCTGCTTCCTTTCTACATGTACTCCAGCAAGAGTAAGATCTAACATACATGTTTCCCTTTTAGGGCTTGCAAGTTGGCTTTGTACCTGGTACTCAGCAGACATTGCATGGGAGCACAGGGCCTTGGGGCTGGCATATGAAAAGTGGAGGGTGAACATTATCAGGAATTTATTGATGTATAAAGTGTTTTATAACTGTGTAGGATGAGAGACTGAATTCAGGAACTTTAATAGTGGTTCTTTAATAGTTCGGAAAACTCAGATATGGAGGAGACCTTGAAGACACATGCAACCCATTATATGGATATATGGGACCTCATTTTTCAGCTCTCAGAGTGGGATTAATGGGGTAGAGTGGCAGTGAAAAACAGAAATTGTCATTAAAGGAAATATAGGGGTATTACCTTGCTGCCGTGGTACCATTTCACAGGCATTTAGGTATCCACTGACCTGCACAGGAAAGCAAACTCACTTATGGCTGGCCCCAAAGGAGACTGATCTTACAGCAGGACTCCACTAGTAAAATATGAAACGGACATCTCAGGTCAGCTCCCTTGGCTACTACTGCCTGAATGACACGGGTCCTGGGAACTGTGGAGGGCTTTTCTGAGAACCTGAAATATCCGTCTTGAGGGATGGCTGCTTAAAAACATCTTCTGATCCCTCTAGGAAACCCAGTTCATAGGTACTTAAAAACTGTACGAGGAAAAATAATTATGACATGAAGCTGAACTGCTAAGGAGGCTTGACTTTTCTTTTGCATAGTGAGAGTGAGATCTTCAAATGTATTTCTTTAGTCATTCACAGCCAATTTCCATTACATTAACCAGAATCACCTGGGCTGTGTCTGTAGATTTTGATCTGCTATGTTCTAAATGCAATTTTTTTTGAATGCTGCCTAAAACACCTTGAAATATGAAATCGATTTAAGGAAATCCTACATCTTGGAAGAGCAGTAATAATAGGTGCTGGGGTTCATTGTCTATTTAAGCAGTCTTTGCTTTTGCTGCTGCATTTATCACAGTCATCTTGTGAAATTCTGCAGTATTGTCACCACCTTCTCAGAACCAAAACCATAATTTAAAACCTCTTCAAATGCAATGAAATGACATACGGTCTCTCTTGCTAGAGAGTCAGATTTTTGCAAGATGTTCCTGCATTGCTACTAGTCAAAACATAGTTCTGGTAATTAGTGGTGTGTTTTGAAATGCTACCAGAGGTGACTTGCTCCTCCACACTAACGTGCCCTTGGGTAGGAATGATTTTTGATACTATTGTTCAGACACTGAACTGACTGTCAATACATAGCAAATTACACATTGTAGTGTGCAGCTGAGAGAGAGAACCAAAGTTTTGTAAAATAATGTAATTCTGACAGATTTTTCAAGGCATTTTTGTATTCATAAATTCCTGTGCCTTGAGCAGCATATGCACATATCACTGGTTTTAACCTTTTTTAATTTGTGGCAATACAATAATTTTTAGGGAGAGAGGCAAAGCTAAGGAAGCAGAAAAGTGCTTCTTTTCCTTAAATTAACCCCAATGTTGACATACTTAGAGAGTATCTGCTACATGGCAGAGCGTGAAGGCTACACAGGGACTTTCAGTGACATTTACTCCTGTCACCCCTGAAAACTGACTTGCATATGAAAGCGGTAAAAGTCAGAAGCATTAGAAAAGAAGACCTAACGAAAAATATCCTGGATTGTAAAGGTTGCAGATACTTCTGGGTTTAAAATTCCCCAAGTATTTTTGTTAAAGGCTTTGGTATAATCCTATCTGGCTTTGCTGTGTGGAGGGTGGATCAAAGGTGCAGACTTGTTAGCCTCTCCTGAATTTCATCCCTGCCGGGGATTAGTTTCCTAGGGATGTCCTGAAAGTTTTCCTCTAATACAAACACAGTATCAGAGGAGCTGTTCACAGGGACCGAGACTTTAAATTCACAGTTTATGCAAGCACATTTTAAAGAGGCAATTTATTTGAGTGCAAAGTACAGTACCTTAGGTTAAGCATTTCTCCCTTGTTAGCATTACCAAACGCACATTACACTAAACAAATTATGCTAGACAGAAAGCGCATTTGCATTTTTTTTAAGAGACAAAATGAAGACAAAGAGATCACATTCCAACATCTCTGATGCCTCCATCCTTCCCCTAACACAAACCAAAAACTGCTTCTATGGAATTTCTCATCATTGTACTAGACAGGTCAAACATTGCCATTGTTATGTGTTGGTCGGGAAGGAAAACATATGGAATATATGTTAAAAAACACAAGACAGATGAGAAGGATAAAAAAATTATCAGAGAATAATGCTATATGCTTTCATAATGAAATTTCTGCTCCAGAGGTATATTGTAATGATACTATAAGAGCTACCTGCTCCTCTTTTCTGAAACAACGGTGTGCGAAGGACCCGTGTAGACTGTGTCGTGTATTACAATTCACAGGCTGCACACTGGCTTTCTGAAGTTAGGGTAGCAATCCATACTTTTGGGTCTTCTCTCACATTTTGCTTTTAATGACTAGTCAGTTTACACTATTCCACATGGCTAACCAATAATGATAGATATTTTCACAATCTGCTACTCCCTTAGGATTTACTTGTATGGAAATGTCAAAGAACCTCTTTCAGGTGCATCAAGAGATAGCTGACTCTTTCTGGAGCTGAGAGGGCTGTTCCTGGGAGATGCTGAGTGCCTCAAATGCTGCTCAGCTCCTGCTGAACTTGGTAGCAGATGAAGGGGCTCCACATACCGAAAGTCATGCTCTTTCAAATCACTAGGGACATGTGGCCCAGTTGTGATCATCATTATTCCCCTTGATCATGCCAATAGTCACATTGACTTCATTATACTATTTCTGTGAATAATTATTTGCCAGGATAAATGAAGTTTTTACAGGCTGCTAGAAAGAAAACTGTCCTTGGAAAGGTTTTTCTTGGGAAACAGCTTTGATTATTGCAAAAGCTCTCAATACAACTCAGGCAGAAGGTATTTTGAACCTGAAAAGAAGATAGTAAATCATTACTAATAAAGCCTCTTGATAATTTAGCAATAAAATAAATATAATATGATACCATGTGTACTCCCCCTATTGATGTTGCAAAACTCTATAAAATCAACGTGAACATGAAAAAAGAAACCGGATGATTTTTTGCAGCTCTAGAATGAAACTTTAGGTCATTTGAAATGGAAATCTAGACAACAACAGTGTTACTTCTGTAACTTACGTCAGTGTTTTTTGTTCAAAATATTACTGTTTTCAATAAATCCAAAGCTCTGAGATTAGACCAGCTCCATTCTCAAGACTCTGTGATACCATCGTAGAATCAAAGAATCATAGAATCATTAAGGTTGGAAAAGAACTCAAGGATCATCAAGTCCAACCATCAACCCAACACCACCTAACCCACTAAACCATGTCCTGAAGCACCATATCTACATGTTTCTTGAACCCCTCCAGGGATGGTGACTCCACCACTTCCCGGGGCAGCCTGTGCCAATGCCTCACCACTCTTTCAGTGAAGAAATTTTTTCTGATGTATAGCCTAAATCTCCCTTGGAGCAACTTGAGGCCGTTTCCTCTTGTTCTGTCATTGGGTCATGACTGTTTGACTAGAAATGCTGTTGAAGCGCTTTATACAGAGATTAGATGAGAGAGGCTCATCGGGAGCCCTGGGGCCATCTGCAGTGGGCCACAGGGTGAATGGGCTTTGGGAGGCAGTGGATTGAACAGCAGGATCAGAAGGACAACGATGGTCTTTCTTATGTCCCTGAGATCTTTCCACCCCCAGTACAGGGTCCTGGGGCTAAGAGGAGGGGGACCACATGGACCCTGGTGCAGTTTGCCTCTTTGCAGTGGCTGGGGAGGGAACCGAGGAGTATTTCTGACTTGGTGAAGGTTAATTTTATGAATTTCTTCTTCCTCATGAAGCAGATGAGAAGCCTGCTGTTGACATTATTGAATACAAATGCTTTGGCTAATGGATGCTCTGATAAGGTTTTTCTGTATTTTCCCATTTCCATGCCCCTGAGATGCTATACTCTCTCTCAGTGATGACCAAGGTTTTATGTTCTCAAGGAAGTCTAATTACATAGTTTTCCTTGAAGTGACATTTAGGAGACTTCTTCTGTAGCCCTCACTGGGTAGTAAATATGTCTGAGGGTCAGAAACGTCACCCATTTTATTTGATGGAATACAAAAAAGAACAAAGCATTTAGGTCTGCGGTAATATTGACTGCGTGTTCACTTTTTTAACAGACTGTATTTGTGACTTCAGGACTCAGTACTTTATTACAGTTAAGGACCATCTCAGCTTTGCTAATTAGTCTTTTCTTCTTAAAATGCTATTGTAATTTTTCTTCTTACTGTGACCAAAGCCAGTGATTTCAGTGAGACCACTGTATGAATTATCTTCCTTGCTCCATCCTATATTACAAAAAAAAAAAATTCTAAAATGTTTTGTTTAATGTGTTTCTACATATTTATCAAAAAGTAGTAAAACGACTTAAGTAAACAGATATATTTTCTTCAGTATTTGCAATTTCCCATTTATGCTTATTTGCCCAATATTTCTTACTTAGTTTTACTTTCATTAGTAGCTTGATTTTCAGTATTACTTTCTCAGAAATTAGCATATGTTCTTAATACATTTGATATCATTTAAACTCTTCCTTCTTGGGGATTCATACCATGTTTGAATTCATTGATTTGATGATAGCTCATACATACTGAAGTTAAAAACAGACCTCTGAAGTGCCAGAAATTTAACATTTATTCTTGTCACTGCTGCTTAATATACTTTTGTTCTTCCATAATTGCCATTTATAATTACCTAGCACTCAAACTTAGAGAAATTCTCAGTTTACTTAATAATTTCACAGTTCAATTATTTTTAAATACAGTAGGTAGCCTATCAATCTAGCACACTATAATTGATTCACTCTGTGCAACATTTTCAATGCCAGTCCATGTGGATTGCCAATGGCCCATAAATCAAAAGCAAACAGCAGAGCAGCGAGTGAGGTGAGTACATGTGCGTGAGAGCAGTGTGTCTCTAGTGGACGCAGCAGGACTCCTTGTTATATATAGTTGCATTCAGTACATCAATTTATGACCTGATAGGGAGAGTGAAAATGGCCAGACAGGAACAAGACATAACCCCCCGTGATGCCCACTGCTGCCTTCCTAAGATGTAAGCAAATATCTCTAGCGATCTAGGTCTCAGATTTATGCACTACTGTGAAGCTGAACTACCATAGCTTTGGAGCACCTCTAAATGCCCCAGCGAGAGGCTGGTACCCAAGGAGCTGTAGGTGTGTGTTTGCTGGGGATAGCAAATGATTGCGTAAGTGGCAATAATGAGCTAGCAGAAGATGCAGTTGCAGAGGATGCTGAGCAATCAAGTGCATCTCCCAAAGGACATTGCAGCACTTTGCAGGCTACACCAGCACCAGCCAGGGAGCTCAGGAACTGAGGACCAGCCAGACACAAGGGCAGCCTGTCCTGGCCACTGAATTTGGCCACATTCATTTCCTGGCAGCCAAGTGACAACAGTGTGAAAATTGTGGCACCAGTTCTATAACACCAAAAGCTTTGCCTACACCAGAGCAGTGCACTGGACACAATTGTGGTGCAGGGTGCTACCCATTGCTATTCGGATTGGTTTTTGTTTTCTGTAATCCAAGACTTTTCTATTGTCATGCTTGCTGCTGCAGCAGCCAAGAGAAGGTCACACAAGTATCTATATTAGGGATCACCCAATACTCCAGCTGATAGACCTGTGTGTGTTTTGTGGCTTTCCTTGTGATGCTTTTAGGAAATAACTCCACAGAGCCTCTCTGTATCTTTCCCAGCCACCGCAGAGGGCTATAGACTAACCCAAGCTGTCATTGTGACCTAGCCAGTCAAACAAGATGAATCTTGTGTCACTCTTCATTGGCACATCATTTTTTCTGTGAGAACCTCAGCAGGAGGAAGGGACCAAAAGGTCAAATCACAAATTACAGGGCATCCTGAAAGCCCTAGGACTCTGAGTGTATAAGCTATGATCGATTGGCTCATTTCTCTGTTGTCTCGCTGTAGAGACAGAAAGACAAAAAGGAGAACAATTTCCACTGATTTTTTTTTTAACAATGCACATTTCTACATACATTTCTAATGTATGTGTTACATGATTTCATCTGTCACTAAGTAGGTGAGATCCTTGTGGTTAAACATATAATACATATACTAGTTTCAACTGGTTCGTCTGCCTGCTACTCTCTTCCCCAGAAACTTCATTCAACATCCAAACTTTTGAGCAGTTTCAAGCTGATGCCTTTTTTCCCCTATTTGTTTCAATCTAACCTCCACACATTTGTTTCCTTTCCTGACCAAACACCTATATTTCTCCCTAAAGGTGTAGTACTACTTGTGCCAGAAGATCAAGAGAGTCCTGAAAAACTGTCAGATTCCTTATATGTAAGAGCTGAAGAGCCGACAGATCTACAGAAATGAAACTGGGTATTTGATATGATGGGAAGGGGATAAACCCAAAGAGAACTAGGATTCACTTCTTGCCCTGGAAGGGTCGGAAACAGAGAATTTTGCAGTTGTGAGACAAATATGCAAGCTGTATATATTCTGGATATTCGTTAAGTCATGCTTTAAATAGCAAAAAATAAGAACAAATGATTCTTTCTTTTTATCCAAGAAAGTTAATATTACCTCTACAGAAAAACCAAACATTTTAGTTCTCATTGTGCAGTGTTTAGCATAGCAGTTCAGGAAGACTTTCCTTCCTAAATATACCTAACCAAACATATGAATAAAAACACATAATGCAAAGGCAGGGATTTTTGAGGATTGCAGTACCTGTAACATTTACATAGCTCAATTTATGAGCAGAAATCTCTTCAGTATAATTAACCTGCTTGTTTGCTTTTATCAGAAAATAGAGTAGATTGGCAAATGAATTTTTCCATATAGGCCAAATTGATATTTTTTTTTATGGAAAGTAATTTATCCCAAATTAAACAAAAAAACCCCCCAAAAATTCACCTAGCTTCTTCATATGTAATGTTCTAACAGAAGGTGACCTTTAAGCAAGAATGATTGTAGTAAAATAGGTGAAGAAATGCTTTTCTTCCTTTATGTAAGAAAATAGCATGTTCTATAATTTTTTTTCCACATTACAATCCATTTCAAGAAGTAATATTCAGCTGAAATTCAGACATATCATTGGTGTGACGAAAAAAAAAATCAACTGTGTCTAAGAGAGATATTTTTCAGAGTTGTACCTTGGCAAAATCATCTTACTGTAAACCTTGTATAGCTTGCAGCTTTGTGTTTAAAGCAATATAGAAACCAAGCTAGTTTAGAAGGGGAAAAATCAGTAATCTGCCTTGTCTGACCTTTGGCTCCTATGCTGTCTATTTGTCTCTGCTCACAGTTAATTTTCTGTCAGTGCTTTGAATTAATTCTGTCCTATTTTTTTTTTTTTTTTACTCTGCTTGAGAAAGGATATGTTCTTAGGGATCTGAGGAATTTTATTTTGCCACTGGTTTTGGTATAGTCTGGGGGTCACTTGTGGGATTTCCAGTTTGCCTGTAATTAGCCTCTGTCGGGCTGATTGCTGGCACTTGCCTGTCAGTCAAGTCTCATCCAGCTCCTTCTGTGCATCCTCCTAGCTTTTGATGTACAGACAGGCAGGACACCAGACATTTTTTTCTGGTCAGTTGTAACACATGAGATACTGTGCCAGGTCAGTGGTCCATTGACCTGCGTCCAGAAATGGCCATTCTCAGGCATTTCAGAGATGAGTGTAAGGACTTGCATCCACATGTGATGGACATATGCAAAATGTCTTCAAAGTTGAAATTTCTCCCTATACCAAGGGAGGGAACGGTTAACTGACATATTCTGCACACTTGGAGTTAAAGTTATTTTAAATCAGCGTAAGATAAGTTATTAACCTTGAGCCATCTTAACCCCAACAGAGATATGAGTCCTGAAATGTTTCTGTGCCTCAACATTCTTTAAGGATATAGGCCAAGGGGAGGAGGGCTAGAGTGAGATAAAGGCCCCCTCTAGTATCAATACACTTTCATAAATATATAAGCACATGCTTTTATAGGAGGGCAAGAGCAATAGCAATCCCTCATCCCAGAGGATCCATGTTTGCATGAAAGCACATTCAGGGTTAAACTCAGACTGACATGTGCTCAGCTTTCCTCAGATCCCTTTGGTGGCTGGGGATGGAGTCACTGATCATCTACTGCACATGGGGCTTGGGTCACCCTTTTGCCCCACTGAGCAGTGGAGGAGAGCTCAGCCGCGGTCTTTTAGGGTGAGTCAAAATTGTGGGTGCCCCTGCCTGGAAGATGCAGATGCTGAGTCCTAATTTGGGATTGAACTAGCTCCTTATAATCTATTTCTTAATTTTTACCTTCTTTCGTCTGTCCCCCATCTCCAGGTCCTACTATCAGGAGGCAAACTCTTCCCTATATGCCCACAGGCTGACCCAAAGGTTAACTGTCCCCTAAATGAGGACCAGCAGACTCTTCCATAAACTAATCCAGTTTCTGGGAGCAGGTCTCCAGAAAAACATCCACCCTTCCTCACGGATACCAGCTGCAAGTGTGTTTATCCTCCTGGACACAGATGCCCAGTTAATCTGGCCATCCTTTCTGACTATAACAAAGCACTAAAAGAGACAGTCACAATAAATAAGGGCCCAGATCCTCCCTGGATGTAAACTGGGGTTCTTCCTTTGAGATCAAGGTGGTGACAAACTTTTATGCCAGCTGAGAGTCTGGTCTGCAAGGGTCCTGCAGCCATATGGATACAGCTTTGCAGACATCCTGACCAACGAATGATGATTTGCTCTGCAAAGTGTGGGATTAGAGAGTTGCTTATATTTCTTGAAAGTGTCTTTCCATCCAGACTTGACTGGATTTAACATAATAAAGCATGGCTTGGGCTGTGTAAAAGGGGAAGCAGTAGTAGTGCACATCTTTTAAGCCACCACCTTTTATCATTGCTGTAATATTATCTGCATGTTATCTTTTATGAAAGCATCTACAAGTCTTTTGCTTGTTTCAAGTGGTTACTTTTGTTAAAAGGTTTTATATTGGCCCACGAAATGTATTTTCTGTGTGGGTTTTTTTCTTAATAAGCGAGATCCCCATGAAATGTAGCATTATGATTGTATTTTTGAGTTGGATAAAAGCCATTCTTACAGGGAAGAGACGTTTCTTTCTAATGACATGCCACAAGCTGATTCATCATTCACTTTTGTAGTTTCAGTGACAAAAGACTTTTCTGAATAGTTTTATCCTTTTTCATGAAGAGTTCATCCTTTTTTTTTATTCCTGCTGGTTAAGTATGATTTCCTAAATTGTACCTTTTAGGTGCATAATTTTCGGCATGAAACTTAACACCTCCTAAGTCTTTTGAGTTCAGCTCTGCCTTTCGTTTCAGGTTTTGCTTTCCTGTTATTATTGTCGTAACTGCTGTTATTATTATCACTGAAAGTGTGTGGGATGCTCAGCACTCAAGAGTGAAAAAAGGTTAAATATCTTACAGCCTGAAGACCAGATTTTCCTGGCTTTTTCTTTAAACTGGCATATTTTTTTATCCCTCTTGGGATAACATGTTTTCAAAACCAATGTAATGTTTTGCTGGTATTTTGCATGATATTTCGCAGGCAAACATCAGCTCTCCGTGCTCGTGCTCGGGGCCAGCTGGCTGCTCCCCAGCAGCGAAGGGGAAGCCATGTATTTGCAGCAAGCACAACCCTCGTCCTGAGATAATCACCAGCCTGCTGACAGGGGGGATATGAGCTTCTGCAGAAACAGCCTTAGGTGGCTCCGTGGTTGTGGGCTGAGGCTCAGTATGCAAAGCCTCCGTTACCTCTGCCTGCCAGGGCTGGATGAATGTACCCACAGTCAGCCCATGGCTAGCCCAGGCGTAACAGGCTCCATCCTGCTTAATTGGAAACTATGGTTTTGCAATTGGTTTTGGAAGGCAGAACACCAAAGGCAGGTCAAATTGAAAGGCCAGGTCTCTTTTGGCTTCAGGAGGCACCTGGAGGGATGAGTGATGCATGAGGCTTCACTATAGAGCGTCCAAATCTCCATCATGTCCCACACTGCTGTTGGTGCAATGTTTGGGAGTAGGAAGAGGAAAATGTACTCCTCTGTTAATGAGCTGTCCTGTCCCAACTTTTCCCTGCAATTTAAGTATGATTCACTGAATAAACAAATGAGAACCAGTCATCTGGAGTTTTTTTGCTCTCTATGTTTGTCAAATTATACTGGAGACTGTTGTACTTCCAGCAAGGCGATTGCCTTAAGGCCATAAATTTTACTTATGGAAGAAAGGCAATATCTTAAAGCACTGAAAAATACTCTGAGCTTTTAGTTCTTTAGTTCTAACTACAGACTAAGCAGACATCTAGGTTGTACTTGATTTCCACAGTTTTAACAAATTTCTACAATGAGCACCTTGCCAAGTATAGTTATCCAGCATTAATGAAGTTATACACAGACAATGAGATGTGCAACATTAACTTTTTATCTTCTTTTCTGTAATGATTTTTCTTCCCTAATGGAAACACATGCTTACCCAAGCAGATTTTTTGGACTGTTATTTTGTAATTAAACTATGAGTGTTGCTTGTTGTAACTCCAGCCTGAGCAGGCACTAATATATCTGGAAAGAATGGATGTGTTTGTAAAGCTCTTTTAAATTTCTGACCTTGAATAATTTGTCTCTGATACTTTTCTTAATTATAAACTTGTATTATAATTACTGTGTTCATCTCTGGAGCTTGCAAAATAAGGAGGACATGGACCTGTTGGAGCAGGTCCAGAGGAGGGCCACAAAGATGGTCAGAGGGCTGGAGCACCTCCCATATGAGGACAGGCTGAGAGAGTTGGGGTTGTTCAGCCTGGAGAAGAGAAGGCTCCAGGGAGACCTTAGAGCAACCTTCCAGTACCTAAAGGGGACTGCAGGAGAGATGGGGAGGGACTCTTGATCAGGGAGTGTAGTGACAGGACAAGGGGTAACAGTTTTAAGCTGAGAGAGAGTAAGTTTAGATTAGATATTGGGAAGAAATACTTTACTGTGAAGGTGGTGAGACACTGGCACAGGCTGCCCAGAGAAGCTGTGGATGCCCCATCCCTGGAGGGGTTCAAGGCCAGGCTGGATGAGGCTTTGAGCAACCTGGGCTAGTGGGAGGTGTCCCTGCCCACGGCAGGAGGGTTGGAACTCGATGATCTTTAAGGTTCCTTCCAACCCAAATCATTCTATGATTCTACAATTAATTCATTCAGAATGAAAGAGAATCAATTTTTCCCCTTGAGCAAAGCCAGAATAAATTCTAACCTATCTACTCTATATTAAAGATTTCTTTTTCATTCTGCAAAAGTGAATACTGCATGCTAAACTACTTCATCGTTCATTAGTGTACAATTAGGCCTGAGTTCTCTGGTATGTGCTGCCTTCTTTGAGCCATTCTGGTGATGCAAAGCAGCTGTAAACTTGATTTAACAGCCTGGTTAAACCAGGTTTACAGCTGTTTTGTGTGGCTGGCAAGGAGCGATGTATCTGGGGTGTACTGGTAAATCTGGCCTGTTGAAAAAGAAAGAACTTGCATTATTATTTTATTACCTCTCAAACTACCTCTGTCATAAAGCAGCCTTTGCTAGTTTTCATTTGGTAAGACTTAGTTCACCACTTTGTTGCATAGCTTTATGGCATTTTCTAATTACAGCAGAGGAAAAACACATCATAAAACTAGATTTTAAATAAGCAATATATTAGGGAATTGTATGGTAGCAGAGAGCATGAATTAGGAATTATTCCTAATTATGGCAGAGAGGCAGATACATTAATGGCAGAGAGATTATATATGGCAGAGTGATTATATTAAGGCACAAGAAAAAAAAATACACCACACTCTATATCCCCCCCACATTTTTCCACCATAGCAGCAGTATCCTTTTCTGAGAATAGCTGAGAACCTCTACTTCACCCTGGCAGCCTCCAAGCAGGTACCAGCTCCTCCGGATGGTGCTGACCCGTGGAGGTAAGCGGATGGTCATGATACGCCATCAGGACTGCACATTATCAGACATGGCTTGTCACAACTCTTCTGCAAGGAAGGTCGTCAGTGCAGCTCCTGAAAGGGATGCTGCCTTTCTGCCCAAGGTGTCCTTCCTCATCCATCATGTGCCTTTATGGAGGGTCACCCTAGGATCAGGTGAAAGAGGATTTCAGTAGCTATCTCCAATCTGATGTGAAATTCGGCTATTCTTGTGTCACAAATAGCAGTGTAGAAGCTTTAGAGCCCCCTTGCATAGCTGAAACAACAGCCAGGACGACGGTGTAGGTAGGCTGACTTTGCATAAACCTCTCCAATGCACGACACAGTTTGAAAGATAATCACAGTCAAACTTCCACTGAAACCAAACCAGCTTTAATCCTTTCATATTTTTCCTTTCGTTCCCCTTCTGTGCTTGCTCAGGAATTTGGCATGCCAGGTTCCCCGCTGTTCTTGCCATACCGTGTACAGATCTCATTCTCCATCTCAGTCTTTTGTTCATGCCTCTCCTATACTAGCAGGCAAACATGTCTGAGCAAAAATATGAGTATACCTCGTTAAAAAGTACAAAACTGTTCCAGAACAAGAAGTCAAAAAACTAAGAGCTTTCTCGGAATTAAATTACTTGAAAATTAAAGGGAACTGGCAATATCAGTGCATCTAGCTCAGCTTGACCTTGGTATCAGTATATCCAGGCTTCTTCAATGCCTCTTTGTAACGTTGTTCTGGGTTTTCCTTTTCTTCCATTCCCTTTTCTGAGTTCAGCTGAAACTCTAGGGATTTAAGCTGAAAAAGGGTACATTTAGATTAGATATTAGGAGGAAATCTTTTGCTGTGAGGGTGGTGAGGCACTGGAACAGGTTGCCCAGGGGAGCTGTGGATGCCCCATCCCTGGAGGGGTTCAAGGCCAGGCTGGATGAGGCTTTGAGCAACCTGGGCTAGTGGGAGGTGTCCCTGCCCATGGCAGGGGGGTTGGAACTAGGTGATCTCTAAGGTCCTTTCCAACTCAAACCATTTTATGAGTCTATGATTCACTGGAGCAAGACACCATGAATGGGAAACTCTGATGCATCAGGGAGATACAGATCAAACAAAAAGCTAGGCTCACTGGGGAGAATAAGGAAGAGTCTTTTCTGGCTACAAGTCCTATCAGGCACAATGCTGGCCTAATTGGATGATGAAATTAATGTAAATGTAAAATAAAATAGATTATCATGATGGGAAAATTCCATAAAAATTGATCTTTTCCTGGAGATATATTGATTTACGCGACCTCTATTTTCCCAACAGAAAATCTTTCTCTAGAATTTCCATCAGCTCTTTTCATGCCTTTTGCAATGAGCAAACAGCTTTAAAATGCAAAATCTTTTATTTCTAATTGAGGTACAATAGTGAACTAAACACAAAAATATTCAATGCTGTCTCTCTCTTGCTATCCCATTGTACCCAAGCTTACATACCAACGGTGTGAATTGGGCTAAAATCTATGGAAATCTAGGCTTTAATATTGCACGCCAAGTCTGGTTGAAAGGATCCTTCCAGTAAGTTATCTTGAGTAATGGAGAGCTGTAAAGGCACATTAGACTGAAATTGGGCTCTCCTTTTGTTTCTCGGTAGAGGTATACTGGTTTGTTTTTTTTTTTGGTTTCTCAGTAGAGGTATACTGTTTTCTCTGTTTCTGTGCAACCAGATGGAGAGGAAGACAGTCCCTGCCTCCATAAGCAGTTTGTCTGCACACACCAGCAGGCAAATGGCAGTAAGGGCAGCAGGCGTTTTGGAAAGAAGAGATTTGCTCCCAGCAGATCAGACCAGAACCAGTATCTGGTAAGAGATGGGACACCGTCCACCTGAGCACCTGGTGGCCGCCCATTGCCAGCACCACCCTTGGCTTGCATTTGTGGCTGTGCTGTAATCCCACTGCAGCCAGGGACTGCGGACTTCTAAGGGAAATGGAGGGGAAAAGGGAGGAAAAACTCTTTTGTTTTTTTGGTTATTTTTTCTGTTTAAAACTAAAATATATGGTTTTTTGTGCCTAGCATCTTTTCCAGAGCCTGTAGGGCTGAAGGGCCAAGCAAAGCATCCTGTAGAGCAGTCTTCTGGGAAGTGCATCCCCACTGTAACTGACTATACCGTGGCTGCCAGGGAGGTCATTTGGCAGTGCCTCATGCTTTTGTTCCTCAGCTG
Source organism: Syrrhaptes paradoxus (assembly GCA_013400615.1). Lineage (NCBI taxonomy): Eukaryota > Metazoa > Chordata > Aves > Pterocliformes > Pteroclidae > Syrrhaptes > Syrrhaptes paradoxus. Next base: position 58,050 of record VZTO01027898.1, read on the forward strand.
CCTTTTGAGATTCACCAGCTGCAGCACTATTTCCATGTAACTCTTCTTCAGGCCAATAAAAATCATAACCATTTTCATTTTCAGTAATTACATTGCCATCAGCTTTGCTTCCAGTGTTTTTGACCTTGCTGAACCCTTTTCTTTTGGTAGCAAATGGTTGATTATCTCTCCCCGTACCTCTACCAAATGCATAACTACTTCTATCCTTTTTCCTGTCCTATATTTGCTGCAATTTCCTTTTTATTCAGCAAGGTACCATCAAACTCCTCAGATCCAGACATAAAATGCAGTGGAAAAAAAGAAAATCTTCTCTGGACCCATATGTAGGTTTCTTTGACAAGCATGTATTTGGTCTAAAAAAGTTCTCTAAATCCAGTTTGAAATAAAAGAACCACACTTTTCTCCTCACCATGAAGAACCACTTTGCTGGTTCCTGTCTTGCACTGTAATGCAAAGGGTGCATTCCTGGTTGAAAATTTTCTCAAAGAAAAGGAATCCAAACAATGCTTTTACACTATGTCACAAATATTTGCCTCTGACATCTAACTGTCCTGTCACACACAAATCAGTCACTCAGTGAGAAGCAGAGAGGAATTCTCCCTGCAGCCTCTCCAGGCTGAGACACATACATTTGCCCATCAGAATAAAATGATACCTCGTCTTCCTCTTCATCTGAATGCTCTGTAAAACACTTCTTTGGCCCTTTTCCACCATGAACAAGAGAAAAGCATTTAGCTATCTGACTGTTTATGAAGAACTAGATCCCTTTTCATCTTAATTTTACTTCAATGTTCCTTCAGATCTGGTTTCAAATGCTGGTGGAGAAAGACTTAACTGTATCTGTCATACAACTGGATAAACAGTCTCTCCAGGACAGCTTGCAGGAAGGGAGTTATATTTTCACTTTTAACAGTAGGACAGATACAATGCTTGGTTTCACAAGAGCCACAACACCTTTTCCTCAAGAATGGAAAATGTGGTCAACCCTGGCAATATCGTGCTGTGCCAGTCATTAAATATGTACACAAATTCCAGTAATAATGTCAAACATGGTGGAAATTAGTTGCACGCTTGCAAGCATCTTACCACCTGTGTGTCCTGATGAGCATCGTTTAAACGTCAGCATATCTGTATGTGCTTGGCACGGCTATTCAGGCACTAGCAGCATCCTCCCTTTCTGATGTCCACAAAGGATTGCCTCTTTTCCAGGCTTCTTTGTGAAGACACCTTCCAGGAAGAATTTTTCATGAAGGTTTCCCATCCCACTCCTTCCTCTCCCTAATTCCAGCTGCTTTCTCCCACATGGTATGTAGCACTACCCCCTTGCTATTTTGCTCCAAAGCTTATTGAGTGGGTTGAAACCCGGTCCCATGGCCAGAGTGGGACTGCCTTGCCCCAGCGACACCACCAGGCATACTGGAGTGTTCATACTGAAGCACTGCAAACCATTCGGTTTCCTCCAGGCAAGTATTCAACAGGGTTGATGACAGGCCCAGGAAAAATGTTTCTGTGATGGGAAGGTAAACATTACATGCTTCCCAGGCAGCTCCCTCTTCCTCCCCCTTGGCACATGCCAGGGCTGTGTCTCAGCCTGTTGAAACACGACAGCTCTTAGGAGTTTTTGCCCTTCTTTTCCTGCACATCGCAACCATTTCATAGACTGATGTGTACCTGTCGTCCTTCCAAAAGCCAGAAATAATCAAGGGCTTGTCTCTGTCACGCTGCAGTAGACACAGAGAGAATTGTGTTGTTCGTATTTGCAGCTCTGGTAGCAGTTTTGTCTCTTCCTAAGGGAAATGGAAGGGAACCTCCCTGCAGAGGGAAGGTTGGTACGTTGAGTTGTTTAAGGTTTGGCAATTGAAAGTGTTTGGAATATTAAAAAAAAATTTACATACTAATCTGAAAGAAGGAAGTTTCCTTAGTACTGACCAGTCTTTAATCTGCTTTATCTTGCTCTTCAAATCTTGGTGAGGGGTAAGATTTCCGAAAGTCATGATGACCAGCGATGACATGTTCCGAAAAGACCTGCTTTCTTTCTTACCAAGTTATAAGAGTTAATTGTGTGGAGTTTTAGAAACTTACAAAACTCTGGACATATCACCATGTGAAGTACCAAGGACTGAACACAGTGGGAAGAGTGAATCCACAGAAAATCACATTGCAGTCAATGAGTGGTTGGTGAGATCGTGATTCCTTCTAAAAAAGCATGCCATGTTTTGGAGAAGGATAAAAGGGAGTAATTAATTTATAGGGGGTTCATATCTGTTCCTTTTGTTGCATTCCAGAATTTTCTATAGCCATAAAGAACATCACATTTTCTCCAAGCCAATTGTAATAGCTGAAAAACAGTGTAACTGGAGGCTTACAGTAAGGAATTCCTAATTTATACAAAGCATTAAATTTCCACCTTAAAGTTTATCTTGTTTTCTTTTTTTTTCTTTTCATCTAATTCTTCTTTGTACTATTGAGAAGAATGATGTTAGACAATTTTTTGGCATTTACACCCTTTTAGTGTCTCATTTGGCATCATCCTCTCCCACAGCAATTACCTAGCCAATCTTTATATGTTAATTGACTGCTAGCCCCCTAGCCACATTTGTCATTTTCCTTTTTAATTATCCTTATCTTATGATATTAAGAAGCACAGATATGTTTGCAGATTTCTGTGTGGAACCATAATAAACAGACTCTGCATTTACCTCCCAGATAACATCTGGAACTTGGTGCAAAGTCCTTGTCTGTTTGCCATTCCCAGCCATACACTTTTACCTTGCTTGGAGCCTGGCCCAAGGCTTGCTGATGTCAGTAGAAATATTTGTAATTATCCTGTTGATGACCTGTGGTATGATTCAGGAATTAGTGGCAGGACATGTTAAAGCCCCATAGCTATTAAGTGTTACCTCATACACCTTTACATGCCCAGAGCTTTGCCCTCCGTAGGGCTGCCATTTCTCCTAGTTGCAATACGACAGTCCTTCCTCAATGGAGGTTTGCAGATGCCCTCAAGTCTTGAGTAGATTAAACCTTTATTGCTTGGCTCCCCATCTGCACACACAGCTAAATCTCACCCAGCTTTGTTGCCACCCAGAGATCTTCCTCTTCTTGAGAACCTTATTTTAATTCTTGTTGCCCTCCTTCAGCTCACCTGATTAATTAGTTTGCATTTTTGCTTGGTTAAATCTAATGTGGGGGTTTTTTTTATCATTTGCTGCTGTTGTTTCCAATATTGCTTGGGGAATGCTTTTCTTCACACTCACAGGAATCCAGGCAATTAAGAATAGCATTTTTAACCCCCCTTAATGAATTTTACCAACATGCATCCTGTAGGGGAGTAATGAAAGGAAAATATATGACATATACCCCTAACTTTCATCTAGACACAGTAAAGAGAAGACTGTCTCATAGCCAATATTTAAGACTGAAAAATATCTTTAACGATCTGGAAAATTGCCAGGCTAAAATGAATGAACTAGACACCCTTTTCATGGAAGAGGGTTATATCATCTATTATCTTAATGAAGGGAGATAAAATTCAGGTAAAAGGGAAAGAACAAAATTATTACCAGAGATAATTAGATGAAATACTAAAATCTTCTTTGTTATACTTCAGTTTTTGGAATAATTTCTATTATTAAAATACACAGCATTTGGTGGAGTCCATAAAAAAGGCAATCTTCAGTGTTGGGTTTTTTTTTCTCTACAGGTCACAGAGTTTTCCACAGGCACAGTTAATGCCTTGGGGTTGTGTATGGATCTCACCTGGCCAGTGTGTCACCGTAATGGCCCTTCTGTGACCTGGACAAAAAAGAAATGTTAGGAAAGGGACCAGGGACAGCAGGGTGAAGATTTCTGTCCTTCCTATAAGAGTGCAGAGAGTACACATCATTATGCACAATCTGCCTGCCGTATCTGAGTAATTTACAAGTTCTTAGTACGTAAATTTACATATATGGGTGATGTGACGTTAGTCCTTACAACAGCTACCTGTGGGCAGAGAATTGCTGTGTCACCTGGCAATGTCACTTTGTCTCACGCAAAACATTTGAAGAACAATGTTTTCCATTATTTTTTTTGTTTGTTTCATGTGTATTGATTATCTTCCTACAAGCACAGCCAAAGGGCAGATAAAAGGACAGAAGGGGAAAAGAGTATCTTTGATTTTGAAACTGTTAGATGGAGTAATAACACGCAGAGCCAGGTTGTGGCTGTTGTGCTCAGTTGTCAGCCTCGCACAAAGCCCTCAGTGTCGGTGAGAATTGTTTCACTGATGTAGCTGAAGCCTGGATCAGAGGAAGGGAGTGAGTGCATGGCTCCCACCATTTTTACTTGAAAGTCTGATTTTGTCCCCAGGTTCTGTATATAAAACAAAGCCACCAACCCGCCCTTCAGTCATGGAACTCTGCAGCTGAACTAGGTGCACAACCTACACAGAATAGATGTTGCACTTGTGCCAGAGCAAGTGATGCTGCGTTCATACTTGGTATAAGAAAAAGTGGAGCAGGGAAGGTAGTGAGAGCACACACTCACATGAAGGCTACCTAAGGATTTAAAGAGTTTCTGACACAGGGACAATACGAAATGTCAAAGCTTACTTTTTTAATGAATCCACATAAAATCCCTAAATAATTTCAGCGATAAATGTTTTGTACATTTTGATCCAGAATTCCAAACCATAGTCCCCAATCTAACACCTGCAGTTACAATCACTTGTACATGCAAGTACCTGATTGCATCTGTAAACCAAATAGCTAGATGTTTAAGGAACTTCAGCTGTGCCTGAAAAATTGCAGATGCAAAAATGCAGTCCTTACAGAGGGCATGCTGGAAGTTTGGCCCTGCATTTCTGTTAGGTCCCTCTAATGAGGAAAAAAAAGTGTTCACTGCTATAAAAAGTGATAAATTCTTTCTTCATAATGACAAAGTGATGTCTTTTAATTTTTTTTTAATAAACCTTCATTCTACCTAATAGTTGTGAGTTGTGTTTAGAGTGAAAGAAAGAGAGTGTGCAGAAACTCTAAGTAGAAGACATTACAATATTTGGAACTTCACATTACTTTTTATAATGAAGTTTTCTCTACATGTCCTCAACTGATTTTCCAGCTTAGTAAAACTTAAATTTTCACTATCAAAGTTCAGCCTTTGTTGAACAAGTGCTATTAGTTTATACGTCATGTTCTGGAGAATGTACTGCAATTTAAGTTTATCCCAAAAAAGAATTCTTCTTATAATACCTTTTCATATCTTACTTAATTTTATTCGTTCACTTTTTTACCAGAAGAAGAAATGCTATTTTTCTGCTACTCTAATTCCAAAATGGGTGCAGACGTTTCCCTTATAATTAATCGTGTGCTGGAATAGATTTCAAAACATAAGATGATCTTCATTATGAAAATGCTTTAAGTATCAAAGTTGAAAATGAGGTTTGAGGAAAAAGTATTTCATGGCAAAATTGTCCCTTTAAAATACAATTATCAATAATTAAATTCATGAGTATATTATGGCAAATTGATAACTTGAATTATAAGTAATTAATTTGCATGATTCACAAAAAAACTGCACTGAAATCAAAGATATTACAACAGTGAGAACTTCATGTAGGGGGTTCAGAGTCAAACTGATACGGTACAAATGTTATGCTGAGGAATATTTTCAGCAGCCGTTTCTGTCTGTAAGTAAGGATATTTTCTTACGGCGTGCTAGTATAGGGTGGTCTCTTTAACTGATTTTCACTCACATAAGCAAGGTACTGCAGTTACTGACATGTGCATGCCTTCTTAAAACATCACAGTAAATAATTTTTCCCCATACTTTGAAAAGATTTTGCTGTCAATATGATCCAGGCTTTGTACTCTGATAGAGATCTGTAATTACAGGAACCTTTCAGCTTTTTAATGGTGGGTGATGCATTCTTTGTTTATTTTTCATACCTTTGGTCTGCAATCAAACTGCTATCAAACTGTGATCTGCAGATCATTAGGAAACATACGGCCCAATATGTAGTCAGGAACAATTGTGGCTGGTGACATTTTGGCTCAAAGGACAAGAAATAACCATTAGCACCAACTCCTCCAATGTGCTCGAAAGCAACAGCGATAATTTCATAGTGTTGTGTGGTTCTGTATTACGGCATTGTATAACGTCTCTTTCCCATTTTCTCTTTCCAAGATCATTGTACATCTGTAAAGCGTATACATAGAATATTGGCAACCCATATGCTGTGAGACTATAATTTTTTTTTGCCTTAATGAAAGTTTGAATTAGAAATTAAGACTGTTTGTGCAGTTATGTATTCTTAGCTGTAACATGACCTTTTTCACTACATGCATTTTAGCATAAGGCAAAATAAAAGGAACAATTACTTTAAAGTATGTGCATTGTATTTAAATATTTGTGAAACCAGCAATTTAGTGAGGAGCAGCAGATACAACAGCAGGTTATATTAGCTAAGGCAGTTTGGAAGAGGGAGTGATACAATGAGGTTTCACGCATACATTCTTCAGTCCTTTTGGTGGTAGGTGACCTTGAAAGTGTGAACTCAGCACACGCAATGCAGTAGTGTCTTAATGAGTCTACAGATACCCTGAAACAGTAACTCTGAAAGTCATAATCAGCCCCATCCGTTTCACTGGGCTGTTAAGCTTGAAGCATAAAGATGAACATTTGAATGTTATCATTATTAGTTATATCACCAGTGATTATTTTACCAGGAAAATCCAGCTAGGTTAGATTCCCAAACAGTTTTCATGTCTTCTATGTACTAAATGTCAATAATAATCCCTCCATCCATGATTCCCCTGATGACTTCTACAATACTGTGAATTATTTGGCCTTGCCAAAACACAGATGAATGAACAATTATAAAGACAGTGACAGGAAGAATCCTATCTATCAGTTTAGTACTCAGAGAAGCAACCCAGTTCAGCTACTTTGATTATTTTACTCATCCCTCTATTTAATTCACTGGGATTTTTCACTGCCCATGCCAGAATTCTGTGGGACTCAGAAAGAATGGCACAGAATTTAATTTCTGCTTGTTAAAGAGGTCAGGGTCCTAACTCTGCATCAGCTTTTTTATTGCACCTAAGAAGCATGTTCTGGTTGTTAAGTAATGTTTGATAGTAATATACATGTTTTAATCAGAAATCTCAGTTGCCCTTTCAGCTACACGCCTCGTGTAAGTGCTTGCTAAGCTTTCTCCATTGAGAATTCAGTGCAGGAAAAGAACATCTTGTTAGTCACCGCTGCAGATTGGTAGGTGGAAAATCCAAGTGTGTGCCTGTCAAAACTTCAGTATTTAAGAAGAGAAGGAACTACTGGATCAGCTTGGCGGATATGTGTTTTGCAGATCCCAAAGATTCACCCTGTTACTTTTTTGTTAATTGCAGCCAAACTGTGCTGGACTAAAATACGAGGCCTGTATCTAGTGGAGTCCCCCAGGGTTCGGTATTGGGACCTGTGCTGTTCAATATATTCATCAACGACTTGGATGAGGGAGTAGAGTGCACCCTCAGCAAGTTTGCTGATGATACGAAACTGGGAGGAGTGGCTGACACGCCAGAAGGCTGTGCTTCCATCCAGCGAGACCTAGACAGGCTGGAGATTTGGGCGGGGAAAAATCTCATGCAATT
>VZTO01027898.1:72648-94241 GCA_013400615.1 Syrrhaptes paradoxus
GTACTTAAAAGAAATAAAAGAGAGGTTAAATACAAAGGCTGTGCCTTTAGAATTTTTCTCACACACTCACACAAAGATAGAAATAGATTTTTGGACAGGACTTCTGTCCAGTGTTCTGCAGAAAAAAGTTAAAAAAAAGAGAAAAAAAACCCACTAACTCTACACTCTGGAGAGTAAAGTTGTAGTGTACTGGATATTCAGCCTATTCATCAAGAGGGAGTGTGGACCTGATGTGGAGTGGCAGCTCCCAGGTAGTTTGATTGCATTCTACACACTTAATGTCCAAGCCACTTTTCTCCTCCTTTACTGAGGAAAATGTCTCTCTAACTCTGTGTGTTAGTGTGTACTGTCTTTGACTACCTTGAATACCACCACCAGCAGACTCTCAGCAGCCACCCACTTCAGCTGACTTCCAAGTCAAGTGGTAAAAATTCTACTGGAATTTCTCAATGGGGATCTCCAAGCAGGTAATCACATGCCAAAATATAAATTTCAGTTATTTTTCTGTGCAACATAAGGAAATCTGTTGATTTCCTCCCTCAAGAATTGGTCACCATCACGACTATTCCAGATCTGCTGAATGACATTATTTGCACCCATTGTTGCAAGTTAAGTTAGAAGCTAACATAACAAATATGTACTCTCTGTGTAGATTAGGAAGACTATCCTTGAGACTGTCAAGAAAAACTTTTTAGTCACTTAAGGTTTGTTAGATTTACCCTTGAAGACAGGAACATCCCAGACAATAATCAGCATGTTTGGAGCAGTCAGACAACTTAGTGATTAGTACCATCCAAAACTATCCTATCCTCATTTTAATATAATTATAAAACTAAAAGATCACACCTCTAAGTGTGGACAATCTTCCTTGACTTAAGACCCCCACTTAAAAGTTGTCCTTAAAAGGAACACTGTGTTTTTAAATCGAAGCGAGGAAAGAACTAGCCAACTGCAGTGAAGAAGAGATGAAAACTATCCAATTATAGTTAGGAGGATGTGGCAAAGTAGGTGGAACTAACATTTTGAACTGTAGAAACACACAATGTGACTGAAGCCAGGTGTGCTAGCTTTGTGGAGTTACCCCCCAGCACCCGTCTCTGCGCAGACATGAAATAATATCTCGGCTCTGTGTGTGTACTGGCTTATTACACACTGGGCAGTGATGAACTCTGCTTGTGAGACAACAGCATGGCCACACTGAAACACCTGATCACAACAAAATGTATTTTCCATCTGCACGATTCCAGATTTCCCAAATTCTCCATTCTGTTGTGATTTTGGACTGTGCTGGGCTGTCTGAGCTATTGTCAAGATTTTGTGTTTTACCCACCAAAATATTTTGTGGTCACTGTGTGGAGCTCCTTTCAGGAAAGTGCCTGCTGTCTCACCTGACCTCATCTCACCTCCATAAGAGCTCCCATCAGTGCTGATATTGCTACTCACCTCTAATGGTGTTCCCTGGTACAAGTGGTGGCTTCCCAGAAACATGGGATGGTGACTTAAACCAGCCATTTTGGTACTAGCTCTGACCTTCACAGGGCAGAAGGTGATGGCAAAAGACAAGACACCTGTGGGAGCTATGAGGAGTCCAGGTTTAGTCTTTTCCACTTCAGACTTCTGTGGTTTGGGGGATGAGTCTTCTGAAGCAGGAATGCTTTGCCCATGAGAGATTTCCAGATATGATAGGAAGTAATTATGAAAAATTTAGCAACCATTTGTGGGCAATTTTGGGATCTGCAATCCCTTCACCTGTCTCCTTTGCATGGCATTTAGATTTAATGTCTGGATAAAAAAGGTCAAAGCTATTAAAAATATGCAAAAATGTTGGGGTTTAATTATGTCTTCTTTTTAGGTCTTGTTTATTTATTTATTTATTATTACTCAGGAAAGTCCCTAACAACAGATAGCTTAAAACCACATAACCTCCATAAAATGAGCCACAATATACCACCTGACAGTTATCAGCATCCAGTTACAGGCTCAGACCATGCTTGTGATGAGCACCTGGCCACTGTTGCCGTCATTATACACAGATAATTTCAACTGTGCCATTTGTGGTGTGCCACAGAGGTCAAGGATCCTGTTGCAACTTTTAGTTAAGTAGATGCATTTCCAAGGACTAGAATTTGAACTTACACGTATTTTACTTTGGGCTGAAGGTGACCTTTCATTCTCATGTGCAGTTGGCAAAGTCAGCAGCAGGAGTCTGCTGCATAGAGAACTCATCTGTTTTATGGCAATCACCGTGCCTATTACCAGCTTGACTCATCTTCAGAAATCAATCACGTTCAAAGCAAATTACATGGGGAACATTATGGGGTACCAGATAACACACAGGTGCTGCATTTCATGGAGACAAAGCCTCTTTAAATTATTTAATTAGGCATTTGGGGAGAATGTGAGTCCTTTAGAAAAAAAAAATCATAAGTTCAGTTTTTTCACTGACAGTTTTTTAACTGGGCCAACATAATACTGAGATTCAATGTCTTCAATGGGACAGAAAAGTGAGAAATGGGTGTGGAATAGGTAGGTCAGAGTGGTTGAAATGGCTGAATTGCTAAGGACAGAGAAATAGAGTTAGTTGGAGGAAGGCTAGATCATCCACTGGATGTTTTTTCTCAGGAATTGGCTGACAAGGAAGTCAGACCAGAATAAATACAGCTTTAAAAAGAACTTAAGTTGCTGGGAACTGCAGTAAGATCTCTGTAGCTCAGGGAAGTGAAAGAGGTGGAGAGAAATCTTGGGTATGCTAGCAGAAAGAGGTGAGTAATGCCAGTGGGGCTGGCCTGCGTGGGTGCTGTGGTTTTCCCTTCTACACCAGAGTCTTTACAGTGCCTTATGTCACCAGGCAAATATGAACAGGCCTGTTCTGAAAACGTCTGGTCTTTGTCACTGAAAACACACAACCCTGTTGGTAGTCTGGCTTCTAAATTTGGTAAGCCTCCAGGAGAAGGCTTATGACTTCTTGGAACCATTTGAAAGAAGTACGGTGAGAAATTAAGGTGTGGAAGCAAGTGATAATCTTGGAGCTGTGGACTGTACTGTTGTAAAAATGTAATGTGACTGGTATTACCAGCAGCCTAGTACTACATGGTCCTTCTCTCAGGGTAAGCACACAAATGTTGAAGACATTGCATGGCTTGTGGATCTGTGATGACACTGTGACCTCTAGTAGGAAAGATATCTGGTTTTACATTATATAGAATATTTAATTTTCCAAATAATTGATGCTGTGAGTAATAAGAGTTTAAATTACATATCACTTTGGAAACTGGCTGGTAGTGTTGCTTGGTGATGAAGACAGAACTGGTAATAATTTTTTAAGTGAACAATATATGTAGGACAGAGCTGGTTGGCTCCAAATTGCTAATTGTACAGCTGGGTACTGATTGTATATGACAGGTGACAAAAACAGATCTGCTAGCCAGATCTAGTTCAGTTGCATACTATAATACTGTCATTTATTTTATGCTGGTGTTTAAAAGTTGTAATTTCTTCCACATCAATACAAGATTCCATTTCTTGGCTTTGTAATGGAGAGAAGCCAGAAGAAACTTTCACAACCAATATACTGGAGTTCAAAGTTATGCAAAAGATAGCTTTGGAGGCTTCAGGGAATACAGCTGAGATCATGCAGCATTGTAAATTATATACTCTACACAAATAGCTTGGGGCCACATGATAATTAATAACTACTGTATTTAAGTAGTTGGGAAATCAGTTTCATTTATTATTAATTATAGCTTTGTTTAGCAAATGTTCTCCATGGTAATTGCCTGTTTATCTTGTCTGTATATGATGTTAGCAGATAGCTTGGATGAACAAACGGACTAGTAGGAGTCTTAAGTGTACTGCAACAGTTGTCCCTTTCTAGCAGGTAACGGAAACGAAAGCTGTAAAGCAGATAAGAAAAGGTAAGTTGTACATTTCCAGTACTTGCACGCATCACTGTGTTGTCTGCTAGACCAGTAAGGTCAGGTTTTGTGAGCAAGTAAGAGTAAAGGGTAGGTTTGGAATAACGGTTCTTAAAAAAAACCCCCAAAACAAACAAACCCAACCAGCCCATAAACTACCCAGTGTTCAGTGGGAAGTAACTGTGATTATGTAGGATCACATCTAGAAACCCTGAAGGAATTCTCTGAAAGAGGACAAACAAAACACATTGGTAAGCAATTATTTTCTGGTTTGTCATCCCTGCAAATGACTACATCTGCACTCACAGATAAACTAGTTTCCTTCCACAGTGGCAATAATAAAAACTGGCTGTATGAGCAAACAGATGGAATATGTTAAAACTGTTTTACAGCTAATCTGGAAAAATAAGAATTTTTATAATCAGCTATCAAACATCCACTGCTTGGTGCAGGCTTAAAACACTGATAAAGGGCTGCAAAAGGGGATAGTGATTAAGTCAGCTCTGGATCAGGTCTGGGGTAGGTTTTCTCCTACCCAAAATCTCCTAAAAAAACCATTTTCCTACCGTCCAGCCTTTGCTGCCTTAGGGTTTTTCTTTTTTGTCTGGGTGCGGATGAAAAAGGAAGCTAACATTTGCAGGAGAAACAATAAAATTGAATGCATTATGTACCTAGTCAACTAATAACCTGTAATTATTTCAAAACAGAAATAAAGACAACAGATTTACCAGAAACTACAATCCCTTGCGTGTGCAAAGGCAGAAATGTTGCTAAATGTGAAAAATATTGCTTTCCCCTGGGATTCTTATAACATATCATGGTGATTGAGCTGAGAAATTAAACTTGAGCAAAACCAGCAAATGGACAGTCATCTGCATCACTAATCGCTAAACAAAGCGAACTTCCTGTACTTATTGTACAAAACTATTGTCTGGTCACTCTTTCTTTGTGCAAGTTTTTCCTTTTCAATGTTAATAATGTTAATAATAAGATTTGTACTTGCTTTTGAACACTTTTTAATTGTCAGTGGCAGTTATTTCTCTTTATCCTGATTCTGCAAAGAACTTGGAGGCCGTATACCTAAATTTGAGTGTGTGATGAATCTGGTTGGCTTTGGGGACACTGTGCTGGATTAGTGTGAACTCAAACTGTAAAAATAAATGCTTTAAGTGAATCAGTGCTCTGAACATTCAATCCACAAATGGGCACCTAATTGCCACCTTCAGCACCATATTGAGGCACCACAGAGGATGTCAAAACCCTTCTCTCAGCAGCTACTTAAACTGTGAGCAGTCATTTTTTCTGGTCGTTGTGCCAAGGTCCTGCTATCACCATCATTAGCTAACATTTAAAGCTTTGTGGGAGTCTATAACGAGGTGTCCCTTTAGCTTCAGGACTGAGGTGGCTCTATGAAAGAGCAGCTGTGTGGCATAGGGGATAATAACAATATGAGACGGTGGTGCTGGGGATGGCACTGCTGCATTGCACTGATGGCTCTCTGCCTCTCGTGGTGACTCAGGTTTGAATTCTGGTTTGGAGGGAAGACTTAAAACAGGTCCCACAAAAGCTGAGAGAGGGTCCTGCCCTGGGGGTAATAATAAAGGTGCCTGGGCAGGCGTGGGAAGGTATTTTCCTTTGAAGCTATGCCATTCTGCAGAAAGGAATAGGAAAAAGTGAAAGAAAGTTTTGAGTGTCCTGCTGAGATGGTGAGGCACTGACGGTGAAGGGAGGAGGATCATGTACCTGTCCATGGAGGAATTTCAACGAGGAGAATTCAAGCAAGATGCACCTTGGAGAACTCATCACTGGATGGTGATGTTGCTGTAGGGGGCAGGAAGCCAAGATCCAGGTCCTTCTATGAACCTGGTGGGCTTTGGTGGCTTCCCAGTCAGCTAGCTAGCTGGGGCATGGCACCACTTCTCTCCACAAGCTCCCTGGGGACCCTGGGTACAAATCTTAGGACTGCATGTCCCCTTGTGGAAGGGGATGTTTGCTTTACAGCACTGACTGTCCCCTTCAGGGAGTTTGTGCAAGTTGAAAAGTGATGGCACAACACAACGGAGTTTAATTCTATGTATTTCAAGAACTGAACTTGGTCTTGCTAACTGCTTGAATTAGAAACTGCTTGGATCTCGCTGAAGAGTTGATCTTCACTTCTATGCAAGTTAAGTTCTTAAAACTACTCAAGTTTTACAGTAATTTTTGTTTTGGCATTTATATTGCGGTATCATCCAGACCCTTACCTAGAGTTAAAGCTCTGTTATGTTGAGAAGTTTGAAAACAAATACCAGCAGGTGTATCCTGGTTTGGAGTATCTGCAGGATCAGAAGAAAGTTAATTAAGCTAAGTGGCCAGGAAGGATAAGGCTTTTAAGAAGGCATCATTTACGCNGTGGAAATAAATAAGTGGTAGGCCTTAATATTCTCACTTTACACTTCTACTTTTTTGTTTCTTTCCTCCTGATTATTACTCGTGGGGGAAGTGCAGTGATATAATGATACAGGAGCTGAATTTACTGACCTTTGTTTTAACTGTGATTTAAAAGAGAAGGCATTAAGAGTGAAAAAAAGTACATCTTTTAAACAACATTTTAAAAAGATTTTTCCAGAAATCATATTTACAATTTGAGTGTTTATTACACCATAAAATTATAATACTTGGGAAATGATGCTTCAGTTCCTGAAATAAAGTTTCAGGGAGGCAGGCTTTGGGTAAAATAGCTGATTCCAGTAATCAAATTCTGCCTGGCAGTATATACCGCAGTCATTACTGTATTGTTAATGTGTTTGGGAAAAGCTCATATGCCAGATTTTTTACTCTTACAATTAGAAAGTTGTGGTTTAATTACACAAAGAAAAAATGTGTTTTTAAATCTAAATGAAGCGGCAGTTTTCATTTGTCTGTAATAAAAATTTAGATTCCATAAAATGTGCCATTATAGACTCAAAACCTCACTCACTTTTTACACAGCTGATCTACTGGGTGCACTGTTCCTAGCAGCAATCTACAAAAATCATCATTGTGTTCTAATTTAATGCAAAAGCAAGAAAGCATTGTGATATGATGTAGCGTTTCACAAAGCTTGGGAAACATCGATGAGTATTCTAGGCGTGCAACCTGCATCCTTTTCTTTGCTGTGGTTTACTAGTACAGCAAGTCTCAAGCATTGAAATGTTTCTCATCTCCTTCATAGTTCTGTCGTAATGTCTAGAAAGCATAGTTAGATCACTGTGGATTTTACAGAGATGTTATTTATTGCACTCAAGATGTTGATGCTGTGTGACTTATGTTCCTAGAACTAGATTTGGAAATGTGCTTCTGTTGTCCTGGATGAAGTGATTTCCCTTTTGAAGTGGGCTCTTCTGTAAGACATCTGTTTAAGTTTTGGCAGCAAGAGCCAGGATGACTGACAGGCTGTCTCTGCTTTTCAGTTCCCGGGATGTTATTGATGTGTGGCATTGGAGCTTAGGACGTTCAATAGCACAATGTCATTTCAAAAATTGAAAAAGTAATTTTATAGGAACGAACAAAACCTTCTGTTTGCAAAATGATGTTTTCCTTTTCTTGAACAACTGCACCTGCAAATACAAACCCTCAAGTCCATTCTGCAGAGAAGCATAGCTAATTTATCTGGTTTTAGAAGTATGCACTGGGCAGATAAAGACAGATATCTGCCTTAAAATGAACAGACGAAAAGGAAATAAAGTTGTGTGTGGACCTTTACATTTTCAGGATTTAAATATATATTATGTAATAAAACCAAATTAAGTAATTTCCTGCTACGCTATAAAATGTTGAGCTCAAGTGGGAAATTCATGATGCTTTGGGGAGAGGCAGAATAGTTAAGATTCGCTAGAGTGGAATCAATAGTTGAATGACATGAGCAACCCTATAATCATTAGATTATTTCATAATGTCATGTCTTCTGGACTTAAGTAAAGTATTATTTAAAAAAATTTTTTTTAAAATTATTTCGATTGTTCTGAGACCCAGGTCATGTAAGACGATCCTACACAATTAGTTGGCTTAAGGTGTATTTATTAGCGGTTGATTAGGGATGGACACAGGATCAACTGTATGCTGATAGAAATCTCAAATTCCATCGCAGCATTCAGGACTCGCTTCTGATTGTGGTAAATCGCAAGGTGTCAAGTCTTGTACTCCCAACAGAGCTATACATATAGGAGTAAGGATGATAGTTAATTCTTGCTTGGCAGTTTTGTTGCTTAAGTTGTATACCTACATTTCTAGCCTGTATTTCCTGCTTCCATCACCTCATTCAGCGAAGCACTCGAATATTTTTAGAACCTGGTGGAACATAATACCCAAACCCATCAATGTGATTAAAGATACATAAACACATGCTTAAGGAACTTGCTGAATATGTGCCGAAAAGGGAGACAAATCAACAACTTCTGTAGAAACTGGTGTTTGTGAAACATTCACACGGCAAAGAATACAAGAAAATTCACATTCAGCCCTTTAATTTATCCTCAGTACCTTAATACCGAATTCTGGAAACATAGCGGGTGATTAGGGTAGCTACAGGAAAGTTAAGTTCTTTGTTATGGGTTCTATTTTTTTTTCCAAAAGTTTATTCTGTCATAGCTTCAGAGCCATCCCTCTTGTATCAAGAGCCTCTTCTCCTTATTCCTCTAGGGAATCTTTAAAAAAACAAAAAACCAAAACAAACAAAAAACCTAGCCAAAACCAAATAGACAAAAAAACCCACTGCAAAGCAAAAGAGTGGCAAATAATTGAGACGATAAAACTATTGAGCACATTGTTAATATTCTAATAAAATATCTGCAAATAAAAAGAAATTCCAAATGTTCAAAGCTGGTTTCAGGGTTTTATGGCATAATAAATGCCTTATGACCTTATTAATGTCATTGTGCTTTTAGCTCCAGGAGAAGAGGGAAAAGATGCAAACTGAACAGGGACTGTGTCAGAGTAAGTGTACAAGAGGGAATGCTGAGCGAGCAGCAGTAGGTTTGTTCATGAAGCAATGACTTCTGACTTTATCTTCAGTTATCGTGCTTTGGAACTTTTTTTTAAATTATTTTTCTCTCATTTATCTGTAACTTTTGAACTTCCATGACTTCTCTGCTCCCAGAGTCAGTAAGTACCTCTGTGATACATCAAGAGCCATGGTGCTTTCTGTTCCTTGCTACTCCGGGCTTCCAGACTCTCTCTCTCGACACCCCCGTGGGGTGCCCAAACATTACTGGTGCCTCGTCCGAAGTAACTTCTTTTGGGAAGCAGCAGCAATCTTGTTTTAAACTCCAAGCTTTTCAAAAGCCCAAAACACAACCTAACCAATATCTGAAATGTCATCAAGTTGGTTGAAAAAAGAAATAGATATAATTGTAAAGAAGTTTTTAGTTCTTTTTATTTGCCCCTTTTTTTTATGTGTGGAAGCTGCCAGGATTGTGTTTCCTGTTTTTTTCTTTCTAACCTGTAAGAGCTGGAAACCTTATTCATTTTAAATCTAAATCAAATCTAGGAAGCTGACAATATTATAAGAACTAGTCACTGAACTGACCTTTTGTCAACAGTACGGAATGTGGAAAAGAGACGGGGATAACTGAGATTAAGTAATGCCACTTCTTGCTGCTGCAGCACATCTTGTTAATTGAATGTGCAGTTTAGACCTTAAACTGTCAGTTACAGAGAGTGAATCTATGTATTGCAAACTGACACACACAACCGCAGCCACCACAATAGTTAGTCAAGTTCTTTCAATATGGCTTGTTTTTATGCATGTTTCAGTTTCTGGATACATAATAAGAGACTTCTTCCTCCAGAAATTGTTTACACTCTTTTAGAAAACAGGTGTGGTATGAGATTAGCATAAAAAAAAGTAAATCTCAATTTTTTTTTGTTATGATTGAAGATTTTATTTGTTACAAACAATTATAATAAAAACTGGGTGACAATAAATCTGCCATTCTCAAAATTCCTGGAAACTGCTTTTTTTAGGGACTGATTTGTAATTTAATTTTCCATTTGCCTGTGGATACTTTTTAGCCCTTCAATTATGTGACCATGATAAATATCCCTGGCTCCAGATAGCCTGTATAGTGCTTGCCAAGTTCCCATCTTCTCCTCCAGCCAGCTCCCTTGTCTGCTTGGAACACTTTGCATGAAGCTACATAATCCTGATTTGGTGCTCCCAAAATACTGTTTATAAAGAGACATTTGTTTACCCTGTGAGCAAATAATCACAGTTTTACCTTGTTCCAGGACCAGCTTCCACCTTTCAAACTCTAATTTTTTAGGAATTCCAGACAGCTCTAGAGATCACCTCTTTACAGAGTGTTTGGCTGGAAAATTATTATCAAGAATCACTTTCCTGGAGACTTCCCATTGCAGAAGATGTACTACTTATAAGTTTCTATTGACTCAGGATTGGGACATTTACTATTACAAATATGAAAACTGTCACTTGAGTCTTGTTATGATGCTTGTCAGTGTTGACTCTGAAGCACGAGCTTTTTTTGGACTGTCAGACCAATGAAAGCACCACCAGTCCTATGTGGATGATCTGCATAAACAGCAGAAGTACTAATGCACGATACTGGAGCCTTGTAGAACCAATAGAAATGACTATAGGTGCACCAGGTTCCATCTGGTAGCCCTATATGACAGCTCTGAAGAACTGCTACCAGCCAAGAACCTCATTCCTTTTACTCAAGCTTAGTGCTCTGAGCACTTAGAATCCTAGGTTCAAATCCTTCCCGTGGACTGGGGGATATTCCCGTCTTTAGGGGGATATTATCTGCTGACATTGGTCAGGTAGGAGGAACCCCAGAAAATAGCACCCAGATTCGACTCTGCTGAGCAGGAGCAATAAGTAGGTAAGGTTTTTATTCAGCTCTTTCAAGACTGTTTTACACAGCTCTTTCAAGTTTACATGAATTGTTGCTTGAAATATTCTGGTTCTTGTCTGATTAGTTGCCCTGCTCTGGGTTTTATTTCCCTCAAGTTGATAGTTATATCCTCAATGATTTTTACAAGGTGTAAACAGCAGGAAGATGTAAATTCAGCTTGGGCAGAGAACTTGACAGCTTCATTCCAAGACAAAAAATTAGGTGGAAAATTTGGGAACAGCAATTATTTCAGAGATGACTGAAAATTTCAGGAGTTTTTCTGACTGACCCCTGAACATTAAAGCTTCCTCCAGCACAAAAAAAATTGGTCATGACTCTGATCTCCCTAAAAATAATGTGCCACAGCCACCAAATGTGCTCTGAAGCACTTGTCTCTCTGCTAAAATAGGATGGGATATTGCAGGGTAATGGCCTGTTTTCCCACCTAAGCAGGTCTTCTCCAGAAGAACAGCAAATCTTTCATCCCACTGGTAGATTCAGATCTCGACTGAGCAAATTCTGAGGTGTTTGCAAGAAAAGCAACGTTAATATGGTGAGTATCTAAAACTGAACAGCCAGGAGAAAAAAGTTACTGCAGGACCTTTTTTTGCACTTTAAATATCATCCACAAACACTAAAATATTTGTCCTCTTTCTGTATTTGGGAGAATAGACTCATGGCCCATATCTTTAACAAATATATAAGCACCTGAATGTCACTGGTTTCTCTGGGTGTTAGCTGTCTATGAGCATTTACAATTGGACTTGATGATCTTAAAGGTCTTTTCCAACCTAAATGATCCTATCATTCTATGATTCAGAATGTGGATTTTTTATTAAAAGCCAACACAGAATGAGAACATGCTGTACTATTTCTCTAACAGCATCTGCCTCCATGGTACATAACTCCTTGAGTGGAAGTGGCAGGCACCTGAAGAAAAATTTCTTATTTTTGAAAATAGTAAGGACTTTAACTACTAAAAAGACTGAAAAGTATTTCCCAATTCAGAAATGAATGCCTCTTCCCACATAGCTTTTCATCTTCCTGTGATGGATGGCTCAGTTATGGGAACCAATTAATACATTTTTAAAGTCCATTAATTTGTTTCCTGTTCAGGGAGTTTCAAGTGCATGCTTGGCATTACACACGTTCTTGTGGCAAGAAAGGTGTTTTCTACAAAGAAAGCCAACAAACAGACATCAGGCTTTGCCTAGGCAAGAAGTAGAAATATTAAGTCCATACTAAAATTTGTTTCTAAAAATCAATTATTCTGTAAGCAAAAAGAAAATTGTTCCTTCTTGAAGGTAGTATTTTATGGTTTTTATCTTTCTGCCTTCTTTGCTGTCAGGAGGTTAATTAACCATCCAAATTCTCTTAGATTTTTTCTAAGTGATAATTCTGAAATAATTTACTTAAAGGAACCAAGTCAAAGGATTCAAGGTGAATGACAAGACCCTCAGAAATAAAAGCATTTATAGCAAAACAAAGTCAAGCACAAAGTTTGTTTCCTAGATGATATGTTTAGGTAGAGAACTATGAACTATTAAAAAATCCAGGGAAGGAAAAAAAAGGAAAGTATTGTAGAATCATAGAATCATAAAAGGGTTTGGTTTGGAAGGGAATTAAAGATCATGTAGTTCCAACCCCCTGCCATGGGCAGGGAGACCCTCCACTAGCCCAGGTTGCTCAAAGCCTCATCCAGCCTGGCCTTGAACCCCTCCAGGGATGGGGCATCCACAGCTTCTCTGGGCAACCTGTGCCAGTGCCTCACCACCCTCACAGAAAAGAATTTGTTCCTAACAGCTAAGCTAAATCTCCTCTCTTTCAGTTTAAAATGGTTACTACGTTCCATGATCAAGAGTCCCTTCCCATTTAAGTACTGGAAGGCTGCTATTATGTTTCCCTGGAGCCTTCTGTTCTCCAGGCTGAACAACACCAGCTCCCTCAGCCTGTCCTCACATGGGAAGTGCTCCAGCCCTCTGACCATCTTCATGGCTCTCTTCTGGACTCGTTTCAACAGGTCCATGCCCTTATGTTGGGGGTCCCAGGCCTGGATGCAGTACTCCAGGTGGGGTGTCACGAGAGCAGAGCAGAGGGGGAGAATCACCTCCCTCTCCCTGCTGGTCATGCTTCTTTTGATGCAGCCCAGGACACGGTTGGCTTTCTGGGCTGCAGGCACACATTCCTGGGTCATGTTGAGCTTCTTAGCAACCAACACACCCAAGTCCTTCTCCTCAGGGCTGCTCTCAAGCCATTCTCCTCCCAGCCTGTATGTGTGCTTGGGATTGCCCTGACCCTCTTGCAGGACCTTGCACTTGGCCTTGTTGAACTTCATGAAGCTCTCATGGGCCCACCTCTCAAGCCTGTCAGGGTCCCTCTGGATCCTTTCCCTCCAGCGTGTTGACTGCACCTCAGAGATGGTGAAAACAGAGGCAATAAGTAAATGTAGCCGTGACTTTTGCTCCCACCAAAATGTAAATAGAGCATGAAGGACATAAACATTCACCTTTGATGTGTATTTTAATTACTTGCTCAATTTTAATAAAGCATAATAATTAATCAGGTAAAAATATGTGTCAATGTGTGGGTAGATGATGTTTCCTTGAACAGTTTAGTACTCAGTAGTGGCAACTATTAATAGCTGTATACAAGTAATTTAACCTGAAATTAGAGGATGCTCTTGGCATGAATTAGAGATGCAAATTTACTTCAGTTTTAATTGTTGGGGTTGTTGTTTGTTAGTTCAGGTTTTTGTTTGGTTTTGTTAGGTTTTGTTTGTTTTTTTCTTTTTTTTTCATTTCTTGTTTTCTTGATAGATCATCTCTGACTTTTATTGTGGGCCATTAATAATTTCCAGACTGGAAGGCCTATAAAAAGAAAAGAATGCTTGGAGAAACCTACAAGATTGCTACCTAAACATTTAAAAATACAGCTTCTAAAAAGCTGACAATAATTTCCTCCCTATTTTTTCAGATCATAATTGTTTATGAGTTTTTTTCCAAGAGGAATACTTTGCCTCGTGCGTTATCGTGCCTTTTTTTTCCTGGGATGCATAAAAAATGACAAGCCAAAGAGCAGCAATCTGGAGCATGACAAAGTAATTCTTATTTATGAGCTGTTTCGTATTCTTCCAGGCTTTCCCTGAGATGAGGGACAGTTTGGATTCTGTGGGTCTTCCTCTGCTACACCACCATAGGAAGCAGGACAAGTTGGGGGTGATTAAGTGTGCCTAATTTTTTTTTTGACTGTGCCTAATTAATTAGCTTAGGCTAAGATGATGATTTGGTCACAGGTCTCTAAATACTATGTGGAGACAGAAATAAAATAACACAACACGCAATCCAGAAAATAAAGACAACAAATTTCAGTGGAGGGAAATCAGAGACAGAACAACTCAGACCAGAATTGCCCTACTTCAGATAAAAATCGATGTCCTGTCAACACTTCAGGCTCTTGTTTCCTCCAAGCTGGCTGATGCCATACTCAGAAAGTGCAAAAACTCTTCAACGTTCCTCTTCCTCTTCTGATAATTGCTTGTTGTCACTCTACTTATTTTTCTGTAATTGTAGTTTGACTCCTGTAGAAATAATGTCATAGCCCATAAGACAGCATTATCGTAGCAGTAACGGAACTAATGGACAAGTTTCCTGGCTATGAGCTCCTGAGTACCTTTTTATTTCAAGCATAAACAGGAACAGAAGATTGAGTTTGTTTATACATGGAGGGAAATCATCAAAATGTGTTCTTCGCAGTGCGTGATCAGTTTACAGGTTTTGCGTGCAAGTTACATTTTGAAAAGGTAGGGATCAGGAAACTGCATCAGATATCCATCCTGGTGTCTTTTTTTTCCTGTTTCCTCTAACTGATTAGGGTTGCTCGTAGCTATTAAACATCCTTGGAGAGCGCTAGTGTTTCTCTTTGAAGGTCGATGTCCTTCTGTCTGGAAACCTTTCGACTTGTTTCTAAATTCAAATCATGGAGGCAAGCCTAATCGTTAAAATTTTCATGTAGAGTATGAGCGAGGACAGGGCACAGGTGCTGGAGAAATGTGCTGGGTAGAGCAGTAGAGAGCTGCCAGCCTAAGTAATCTTTCACACAATTTACCCAGGAAAGTTTAGGGGAGTAAGAGAAATGGAGCCAACAAGCCAGAACAGAGAAATGAAGCCATTCATAGAGCCAAAATCTAGGGCACATACTGACTTCTGAAAATCACAAGGGAATTGTGATGGGAAATTTATATCCTTGGGGAAGGATTGTTTATAACTTGGCATGAGTCTTCAGCAGGCTGTTCTCATAACAGTACCTGAAATCCCTGTGTTAAACCCCTTGTAGAATAGGTTTTGAGCCATTAGAAATTTATTTCCATTCACACTGTAAGTACTTTAAACAAGAACACTGAGGAAAAGGGGTAAGATTGCTGAACTCTCATCAGGCAAAATATCTTGTTTTCAAAATTTAGAATCCAAGAAAACAAGATAAGACATTTTAAAATCATAGATTTATTATAATATAAACATTCTAGTGGCATTGTAATTTAAAGTTTAGCATTCATTTTAATTTTAAATTGCTCTACTCATCTTTTTCAAATCTAAATAGCAGCAGACAAAATATAAACAAAAAGAATGTTTGTATCTCACATTCTACAAATAAAATGAAGGAATGATGTAAAATATTACATTTTAGTCAGTCAGTGGAGTCTTTTTATTTACATTCTGTGTATTGTTTTTTTCTGAGTATGTCCAGCTTTATTTTCACTGGCATTCACACTTAGCTAAATAAAAATATAACCCACCACAAACAGTACAAATTTTAATATATAAAATTTTTGCTACTATTGAGACAAAAACTTTCACTGAAACTCTTAAAAATGCATTGCAATGTGATATTCTCTTCCCTATAGCAATTTTATTTCTCAAGAAGATAATTGTGCCATACTACCTTTCACTGAATAGCTCCTCACTTTTCCATTTTGCCTTGGTGCAAAGATGGATGACATCATCTCTCAAGATCCTCTTTAGACTTATATTTCTGCAAATTGTTTTGGTGTTACTTGAGGGGGAGGACCAAAAGAATCTGTTCTCAAAATTATACTCTGTGATACCATGGCACAACACCTATTGTAAAGATCCTATGGCATTACTTTCTAAAGGTATCCTTCCTCTTGTAAAGCAAGAACTGTGAAAAGAAAGAAATGGACCAAGGATGGTTCCTTTTATGAAAGCACCAATGTGAAACTCTGGGCTCATTTCAGCTGAGCCAACTGTTATGCTTAGCTCTTGTGTAAAAAAATATATATATTTGATGAAGTCTTTACTCTGGTTAAAATAGAGTTTGTGGGTCTAGACAGCTGAGAGGATGGGGAAAAAAGACCTGGAAGGTTTCACTGCTACCTTGTTCTCTGAAATGGCTCCCTTGGTGACAGCAGCAAAATATTGTATCTTTGTTGCTCATTTGTCTCTGTGAAGTTAATTGGTGGTCCCAGTAAGAGGTCCATGGTGATGGCAGATATCATGGTAACAAAAAAAAATTCAGATTGGGCTTCAATTATCTCTTCAGATAGTTGTTCTCCGTATACATATATTTGAGGGATGAATTTTATTTTGTTAATCAGAAAATCTAATTATTTCACTTGTGACACATGGTTGCAGAGTGGCTGAAGCAGTTAGGGACAAGTGTGTGAGAAGCAGCATCCCATCAGCCGTGAGAATGAATGTGCTAACAAAATGATGCTTCTCATGATCTAAATACTTACCCACAGCTGCTTAAACCTTGGTGGCACCTGCTGTGGAGGCTGGAGAGCTTCTGAGAGGCCCAAGAAATGGCCAGTGCCACCGTGCTCAGCATTGTGCTCTCAGGTGCCCCAGGGTTTGAGGCATCTTTGGTGGTACCTAAGAGATCTGGCTTCTCTGAGTCAGGAGTTGCTTCTGGACTGGTGAGACTTTTGCTCTGTTGCCAGTGGTGGCACCTGGGGCTCAGCACCATGACCAACGCTGAGCCGCAAAAAAACAGCAGGTGGCTGGAGGGGATGCAGAGGGAGGCAGGAGGCAGCATTGGGGTGGAAGGAATTGGGACTGGCAAGTCCAGAGCTGTGCTTTCCCTATGTCTCCCTTATAACAATAAAGGAAAACCATGAGGTATTTTAAAACGGTGCCACTTGTAGGGAGGTTCTGCTGCTCTTGCAGTAGGTCCCCACTGCTTGAAGTCGGACAGCAAAGCCCAGATGGTGTTTTTGTGGCACTGCTGCAGTGCCTGTGCTGCTGTGTCTCCCGCAGCTGCTCCCAGTGAGCATCCGGAGCCTGAGCAGACTTTTTAAGATGATTTTTTTTTCTTTAAGACTGCTGAAACAAAGATAAAGTGTCACAATGTGCTATTTATGGAGGAACATGCATGGATATGAAAATAAACTATTGTTTGGGGATGTAAAAAAATGCATCTGTATATTGACTGCATTGCTTTATTTTCCCCCGTCAGGGATGAACACAAGCAGCTTTACAGCAATAAGGGATGAAACACAGCACATGAATACTGAGGCAATGTTCACTGAAATCAAAGTCATCAGCTTTCCAAGGCAGGAACAGCCATGCATTTGTGCTGTACCTGTCACAGAGAAACCCTAGTCCGCAGTGAGCATTCCCATACAGTAGACAATGCAGACAATGAGACGTAATGATAAAAGTTACATATCTTCTTGGCTTCAGCAGGCCACAATGCTTTTTAAAAATATGGAAAAGGAAAAAGAACA
Source organism: Syrrhaptes paradoxus (assembly GCA_013400615.1). Taxonomy (NCBI): domain Eukaryota; kingdom Metazoa; phylum Chordata; class Aves; order Pterocliformes; family Pteroclidae; genus Syrrhaptes; species Syrrhaptes paradoxus. The sequence goes on from VZTO01027898.1 coordinate 90,177, forward strand.
TTTTAAAATGGATTTTCCAAACTTCTCTGTCCAGCTCTGTTGATGTTCTGTTATTTCTCTTATATATTTCCAAATGAGAAAATAATCAAAGCCTCATGAAGTAATCAGTCTTAGATGTTTTAGAGAAACCTGCCTCAGTGTCTGGGTAGCAGGTCAGCCTATTCTGTTAGTGATTTATATCATAAGTCATCCTTTGAACAGAAAATGGTGTGAATCAGTTACTTTGGGTACCTAATTTATCCCCAACAACTCTTGCCACAGAACTACTGGTAAGAAAAAAATTGATGGAAAAAATCACATTTTTATTCATGGACAGGTTTTGCATAGAAAAGGAGCTGAACTTCTTCATTCTTGGAATATAGCACTTGTCTTTAGCGTTGCTGTGAGCTGAATAATGCTTTGTGACTGTTTCACCTTCGTGACCTTTAAAAATACTTGTCTACACAGACAGACAACTAATCTGATTGGATATAATTTCTAAAATTTTAACACATGCTTTCTGGACCTCATCAAAAGTCAAGGCAATCTAATTGAGAAGATATCCTTTCAACAGGAAAAATATCGATATTCCTATATTTCATACGGCTCTAAAAAAATATCTCTATTTTTCTCAGAAAGACCAAAAACCTCCTTCTAAGGACATAGTAACCCAAATAGAAATTGACTGTATGTGCTTGAGTCATCTCTACACTTGTATCTTAATATTATAAAAGTGATAATCTAGGTAATAGCTTGTATCTGTCCTACTCCTGCTAAATTACAGCACCAACAGGCTCCCCTAAGGCTTCATTTTATCTCTGGGGAACTGACTTGAGACCACTTTGTGAATTAACTCAGGACTCCAATATCCAAGTCCATCATCCTGTCAAATTTTGCAGGTCACAGATTTTCTTTAAAACCCCTTGCAGCAAAATGATAGAATCTTCCGGAATCCTAAAATCTACAGGTTTAAGGAAAAAAATGTGGAGGAAGGGGAGGGGCTTTGTAAATGAAGTTGGAAGGCAGCAGAAATCCAACAAAAGCAAAAAAAACCACCAAAACCTTCTGTCTTCTGTTTCCATGGAAACTGAGGCTGGATTGACAAAAATGGGTTAAGTGCTTTATGGTGACAGACTAATCACTGTTATTTTATAACATTACTATTGCCGGTGGAAGGGAGGGTTGCATTCGAAGGAGTCACAGGTTTGCAATGAGAATACTCCTTGCTGAAACTATCAGACAGCAAAAACTTGTGGCATGAGAAATTTTGATTAAATATACAGTAAATCAATACAGTCTGTACAAAAGCCATAGGAACCTGAGATATATGGTATATGAGAGAACACTTAATCCCAAAGTCAATGAATAGCAAAATCCAGCCATATAACTACTTGACTTTTCAAAATAGTGAGAAAACACCCCATTACTTGATAAATACAGAAAAATTAATCTGTCTGTCCTATTTTCCAATGTATGCACTATGTTCAGAGGGAGTTACCTCAGAGAATATGCAGCAACAAAAATTCTCAGCCTGCATCATTATCTTGAAAATAAGTTTTATCCTTCATGGCTGAAAATCTAGACTTTTACAGGATGGAAAAGTTCAGCATCAGTGTTAATTTTCCAGAGCTTTACTTACGGCACTAAAACGCTTTCAGCACTTCTTTTCTTTTGAGCAGGGTAAATCAGAGGAAAAAAAATTAACCTTATTTCCCTCAGAAACATTGTTTTCTGAAGCCAGCAACATCCTCAGATTTTAGGTGGGTGTTCAGAACTGCTTGTAAAGAAACAGTCAGCAGCACTAGTGGATGAGAATGGGTGCTCATTAAATGGAAAGCAAATGGTTTGTCTTCTGGGAACACTGTAAATGTTAATTTTCAAAACCCTATTTAAAAGTGTTGATGACCGTGCCAGAAATGTTTTATTTTGAGAGTCTCGCTGTGGATATCATACCACAGTTGAAGTGACTCAAATTATGCTTTGTCAAGTATCCGTTAGTACCCTGGAAAACAGGACATTTTGGTGAAATATTCCACATAGAGCATGCCTGTACCTGGAAGACAACTGAGGTTCCTCAAGACAACTCTTAAGCACCAACAGACTTTTTCGGCCCTTGTGCAATGCTGTAGATACCTGGAGGCCCTGGCCCTGAGGTTCTGTGGGTGAGCCCATCCTGATCGGGGTTCCCAAACCCTCCCCTGCCTGGGTCTGTGCTGCGCCACTCTGCTCCTGGCGTGCCCGTGGGATTTAACCCAGGATGAACAGGGCAGGATGGATAGGGCTAAGTGGAGTTCAGGCATTTCTGCCTTAGCAAAAGCTCCAGGGGCTTTCAAACTAGATTGACATGCAGAAGATCCCCATCCAATGTATTACATGTATCTGGAACCATGTATTTACCTGGGTTTTCCAATAAAAAATAAGCTGTAAGTGAGGTAGCCCCTTTGAAGTTGTTTGCTGTGAGTAAAATGCTTAACCTCTCCTTGGGCTGCAGTGAGCGGAGCCTGTGTTTCAGGAAGAGTCACACCAGACCTGGGCTCCCAGTGCCAGGTGGCTGGCTGGGCAGGGGGAGTGACCACCTTCTCTGCCAGGCTCAAGACAGAAGGTTTCTCTGAGAATGTGTGTTCAATCAAGTGAAACAGGGACAGATATGAAGAGTCTTCGACTTCCGCTAGGGCTTAGGGATGAGTAAAATAAGTGTTAATTTTCCATTCAGTCTCAGGTCTAACAATCCCAAGGGAATCTTTAGAGCTTTGCTTAAAAAAGCTCAAAGTAGAACAAACCCCCTTTTTCTCAGCGTCGATTGTCAATTCATGATCCTGTGAACCTGAATGACTGAAGCACCCTTTTTCATAACGAAATGAAAGGCTACATAAAATAGCATTTCATCTTATATTGAAATCCATGTGCTTAATGCACCTGTTGGAAGTTAATTCACAAGATGCTTTTATGTGAATTATATTTGTATTTAAATAACAATGAAAAAGATTCCTCACATCACAACTAGCTGATTAAAATATTTTAAGAGGTGATACAAGAATAAAGGTGTTCAAAGTTCATGGCTTTGGTAACTGATACATGAAGGCAAAATCTTCTGAAGAAAGGACAGTGAATGGAGGTGAAAGAGGGTAAAGCAAGGTTTGTGAAAACAGGAATTACTAGATTCAGTAAGAGATATAGGGTGGGACTGCATAAACAGGTCAAAAAGTGTCAAAAGTAAAGCATGTCAAGAAGGATTTGAAGGGTGAAGTGGAGGGCAACTTTGACTTTATCCCCTGTTGTAGTTCAGCCCACAGGCAAAAACAAGGTGACGTGGAGCAGAGGAGGGACACGAGCAGGTGTTGTCAGGGCAAGGAAAGCGTCAGAGAAAATAAATGGTCAAACCAAGTGGAAAGCAAAGAGAGCTGAAAAGAGAAAAAGTATTGCAACTCTGGATATTGAAGAAAAAGATAGGAGGGTCAGGACCTCTAAATCATGGTTCTTGGAAATTATATTTGTTGTGGGAATGAACACAAGAAGTCAAAGTACAAGAAAATGAGCTGAAATACTGATATGGCATACAGAGTAAATAAAGAGAAAGAAGGCAAAAGTTGTAAACATGAAGAACAGCAAAATAAGTTGAAGGGAAAGAATTCAAGAATCAGAATGAGGTATTCTTTAGAGAATTTCTGAGAATAGAGATGTTCCCAAAATCATAAAATGTTCAGTATAAAAGAGATGAGAAAATACAAACTCTCTCAACTGGAACATGAAGAGGAAGGACTAAATCACCAGTCTGTACTTGGGCTGAGGGGTAAAGTGGTAAATTATCTGGGCAAAACAGGTCAAACTGGTGAAGGAGTGAGATGCCACCTCCCCGTGTGGTCCTGGACATGTTGTGGTTTGCCTAGAGCAGGCGTCCCCCAGCAGCCAGACTGCTGCCTGGCCACCACCCATGACCCGTTGTCCCCCTGATGATCCTCTCTGTCCCACAGCTGGATGTGGGTGGGGGATCCACAGAAAACACCCCTGCACCCAGTCCTAGCCCTGTGGAGAGGCTTGGCTCATCCCTCACTGCCCACCTCCTCCCAAGAAGCCAATTCCTTTGGA